>ML822405.1:110025-123822 GCA_009831015.1 Picea engelmannii
AGATTATAGTCTAAGCTCCAGGGTCATGATATCGCATCTTAATTCATCTTAATCTCACATCAGATTAGAATCATGAAATAGTTGATATCATCTAAGCTCCAGGGTCATGATATCCATGAGACTGATTATGGTGTCTTCCACAAGTCTTTATTTTTAATACTTCAACATGTTTCAGAATTTTCAGTTTAGTAACGATATGTGACCACTTGACATCTTATGCATCTTATTTATTGGTTGTATTTTCATATTTATGTAGCAAAATGTTTATTTGATGTTGTTGTTGTTGTTTTACAAGTTTAAAAAATTGAAAAAAATGAGTGTTTTTTTATTTTTTTTGAGGTCTTGCGACGTTTTCCGACATATTCCGACATTTTCCGCCGATATCGCCAAGAAGTTACATTCTGGACCCTCGCTGACACTTTCCCCGACACGAAATATACAGCATTGGCAGGTCGTGCTTTACTTATAGTAAATACAGAGGAAAAATTGTTTACTTGATGAATTGTTGATATAATGTGATTACATTAGTTGTGATACTAAATTGCAATCAATCACTTATCAAGGAATTACATAAGGAAATTCAGAGATATGGAAATACAAGAGAAACACACAACTCAAATTGAACAAAAATTAGAATCTTTGTCTACACTTGTATTAATACTCAAAAAGGAGAGTTTTCTCTATTACAACCAACAAGAAGCAGCCTTGAATAGATCTTGAATCTATGTATTTATACAAAAACAGTCACAACTCAAAACGGTTGGACTTCTTACAATAAAAATAGCATATGTTTGAATAAGACAACATGTAAAATCTGATGAGCTATGTTGGCGTTCTCCTCTGTCTCTTCATCTGTTGGGCAAAAACGCCTATTTCCTTTAGTCCTTTAGGCTGGACACGGTTGTCATCTGGCCTTCTTAATAATTCGGCATACTGTCCTGGCCGTTTTTCGCATGTTGTCATCTGTCCCTCCAACTATGTTCAGCAATGTAATGAGACACAATCGGGGTCAAGGAGTGTAATGTCCCTTTCCAAATAGAAGCTCCAGAGAGGAGGCTTAATGGTCTAAACCGCCCCGTTAGACTATAGCTAGGGCCAGAAAAGGGGTAAACAGGGTTACTAGAGGTCACTCCAGTTAAAGGTGTTATGTTCGGAAAGTGACATTGAGCTAAAAATGGTTAAAACCACTTCTAAGTCATTATGAGCTAAAAATAGAACAGATGAGCTAAAATTAGAAGTCAGCAGTGAATTAGGGTTTCGACAGTGAATTAGGGTTTTGGAAAGCTATAAGAGAAGAGTCAGTGACCTAATTCATCATTATGCACATTATGACTTGTCATTGAGGAGAGAGGCACATCTCAGGAGAGATAGTTCAGTGGATTCCAGGAGGAAGACACTAGTTGGCTGATTTCGGTGTTGAGAGACACACCCTAGTCACCGAGAAGATCACACAGGTCTTCCATCGTTCTTCAGCAGCAGTTACGCAGGGTCCAGCAGCAAGGGTGCACTTATCCAGGGTGAGGGCGCAGCTCCTGAGGAGGTTAAGTGGATCGACTTGTCCCATCCGGGAGGAGTTCAGAGATTCCCCTCCGACCCATTTGAGAGGAAGGCAAGGCGCATCTTTTACCTGATTCCTCGTCAAATTCCGACGGAGGAATCATCTGGGGCGCATTTTCCAAACTTGGAAGTGTGGCACTTTTGGCGGACACATTCAGGGTTCCCGAGCAAGCATCAAATCAGATTCAGGGAAACCCTTTCGACCCATTTCCCAGTAGACCAAGGCGATCATTTTGAGATACATCTCAGCCGATTCCGACAATGGAATCACTAGGGCGCATTTTGCCAATGAGAGAGGGGTGCATTCCCCCAAGGGGATCCATCCGGGGTCCAGACCCACCAACAGAGGGGCCAGTGAGTTACCAAGCCTGAGCGCTAGAGCAAGGCGCACCATTTGGGATAGTTTCCAGGCCATTCCGAGAGGTATAGCCGTCAGGACGAACTTTCCAGACTTCCAGCAGTTACCGTACGAGTTGCCATAGTTCCAGCTCATCCATTGATCCTGCAGTGCTCATCAATTATCGAGTATTATCATTTAGTTTGCTTATTGTATTCCGGCTAAGATCCTTTTGTCTTTTGATCTAGCCAAGTGATTCATTTTATTTAGCCGCATTCGGCCTTTGTACTCCGCAGAGATATCATAATATAAACTTTGCAGTCCTTTGTCGCATTTGTTATTTGTATAATCATTGATATGTTGTAAACGATTAATCCTACACACACATTAGCAGCGTTTCCTAGGCTAGCCAAGTCAAGAACATTGCAATGGTATCAGAGCTTTAGTCCTACCAGCCTGTGACTAAAGATGATGAGTGCAGCAGAAGACCCAGAGGGTCGTGAACACGTAGGTGACGAATATGTCACTTACAACAGGCGTAGGGAAAGGAGGTCTAGGCCTGACTTTCCCCCTTTTCCTCCTAGTTCAGAGGAAGATGAAGAGGCACACAGAGAAGCAGAGAGAAGGGCAGAGCGTGAGGCTAAGCGCGAGGCAGAGAGGATGCTAGGAGACAGATATGAGCGACCAGAGGGCAGTGGCAAGGCCCCCATGGAACCAAAGACAGCTTTCATGCAGGTTATCAGCGATATGTTAGCTAGTCAGCGGACTATGTCTCGGTCCTTGGCACAGGTGGTTGATAGATTGGCTAGAGTGGGCACCCCGGACACACAAGCCTCGCATGCAGCACAGGGGAACTCAGGAGCACGCAGTAGACCCCAGTCAGCCACTCACACATACATCTCTGTGAGTAGGATTCCCAGACCCTTGTTTCCCAGTTTCCAGAGGGCACCCCCAATAGCAGCACAGTCGCCGATAGCACAAAGGCCGCCCACTCATGTAGAGGACATAGCAAAGTATCGGAGGGAGTACCCAGCATTGGGTCGTGACTTCCATCAGGACATGACCCTAGTCGAGTACTGTGGACTCAGACTTAGGAACCGCCCCAGAGAACCACAGAGAGGAGGACCGCAACAGCAGCAGGGGCTTAACATGGATTTCATCCGAAAAGTTGGTAAACTCACCATACCTTCTTTCAACGGATCGTCCAAATGCACCGCCAGAGCTTGGGTACAGAAGCTAGACACATACTACAAGCTCAATCAGATGACCGAGACAAAGGCCATCAGTTTCGCGACCTTACACTTGGAGGGTGAGGCACACGAGTGGTGGTATCATGGATTGGTGACATTGGGTCACAGCCCCATCACCTCCTATAGGGAGTTCACAGAGAGGCTCATGGACAGGTCTGACAGGAGGGATACCGAGATCCACTTCAAGGATCTAGCCCAGTTGAGACAAACTGGCACAACAGAAGCGTTCATCACGAAGTTTCAGCGAGTAGCCGTGACAGTGACAGATATATCAGAGCCTAGGTTGATCATGCTATTCACAGAGGGACTCACAGAGCCTTTGAGAGGATGGGTGAAGGCATACAGGCCTCCCACCGTGCAGGATGCCATCCTTCGCACTTCAGATTTGGCAGACTCAATGCCAAAGACTAAAACCTTTTCCAAACCCTTCGTACCCCAGAAGGATCGAGACAGGAAGCCATTCCAGAGAAAATGGAAGGGCAAGGAGAAGTTGGATGATGAGACTAGAAGAGAGCTTATGAGGAAGAAGCTTTGCTTCAACTGTAGAGACCCTTGGGTCCCAGGCCACAGGTGCATGGGCAAGGGAGAGATTCATTATATTGAGGTGGCAGCAGACAGTGTGGACAGCGAGGAGGAGGAGCAGGACAGTGGATCCACTAGCTTAGAGGAGGAGTCAGCACGGGCAAAGGAGCAGCCTCCTCGTAGACCACCGACACCAGCAGGAGCCCATCCTCTAGTAGTCCCACAGTCGCCTGAGTAGGTTAACAGGAGGAAACCAGCAAAGGGAGGAGTCATAGCAACCCTTTCTTGTGTTCCTAGGTATGATACCCTCTGAATCAAAGGGACTATTCAGGGGCAACGGGCAATTGCCCTGATAGATGGTGGGGCCACCCACAACTTCATCGACACTTCACTAGTATCGAGACGGGCACTTCAAACAGAGGAGTTTGAGGGGTTTGATGTTGCAGTAGCAGATGGCCACACAGTGGAGTGTCTAGACAGAGTTCCAGACTTGGAGGTAAAGTTAGGCAACTACACAGTGAGCAACACATTTTATGTGGTTGATCTATCTGACACAGATGTGGTTTTGGGAGTCCAGTGGATGATTACCTTGGGAAAAATCACCACCAATTACCAAACCTTGGAGATGGTATTTAGAGACCATGACGGGAAGAAGGTTGTTCTAAGAGGTATGTCGACAAGAGCACCCAGGACAGTTTCAGCCAAGAGGATGGAGAGGATATTCAGACATGGGGAGGTAGCATATGCCGTCGAGTGTTTGTTCACTACGCAGAAGGATTCAGAGGGTCGTCAACAGTGTCATACAGACATCAATAATTTATTGGGACGACATCAACAGGTTTTTGAGTCGATTCCACCAAGGAAACCACCTGATAGGGGGTTTGAGCACACCATTGAGTTGGAAGAGGGGGCCAAACCGATGATCACCCCCCCCTATCGTCATCCTAAGAGGTTCAAGGATGAGATAGAGAAGGCAATCAAGGAACTGCTAGCGATGGGACACATCAGACCGAGCAGCAGCCCATTCGCTTCTTCAGTTGTCTTAGTTCTGAAGAAGGATGGCACCATGAGGATGTGCATTGATTACCAAGCCTTGAACAAGAAAACCATCAAGAACCGGTATCCTATCCCACGCATTGACGAGTTGATGGATGAACTGCATGGGGCAGTTTTCTTCTCAAAGATTGATCTATGCTCTGGGTATCACCAGATCAGCATCCGAGAGCAGGACATAGAGAAGACGACATTTCGATGTCACTTTGGACATTTCGAGTTCCCGGTTATGCCATTTGGGCTAACCAATGCACCCGCTACATTCCAGTCTTCCATGAACCACATATTCAGGGATCAGTTGAGGAAATCAGTCTTGGTTTTCTTCGACGACATCTTGGTCTACAGCAAGACATGGCAGGTGCATATGAGGCACTTGGATGAGGTATTGAGCATCATGAAGGAACAGTCATTATATGCCAAAGAGTCCAAGTGTGAGTTCGGTATGACAAAGTTGCTTTACTTAGGCCATATCATCAGTGCACAGGGGGTACAAGTGCACCAGGAAAAGATCAGAGCCATTCTGGATTGGCCAACGCCCAGGAACGTAACAGAGTTGAGGAGTTTCTTTGGGTTGTGCAGCTATTACAGGCGGTTCGTCCGGGGTTTTTCTCATCTCGGAGCACCGCTGACGGATCTTACCAAGCATGGGGCTTTCATCTGGACCGAGGAATCACGGAAAGCCTTTGATCACATGAAGGAAGTCATGAGCACGTGTCCAGTGTTGGCATTACCAGACTTCACCTTACCATTTGTACTAGAGTGTGACGCATCCGGCGAGGGCATCGGGGCAATTTTGATGCAGGGAGGATACCCCATTGTATTCGAGAGAAGAAAGCTCAGTCGACCCGAGAGGTTGTACTCCATTTATGACAAGGAGATGTTGGCAATCATGCATGCCTTGACCAAATTCAGACAATATTTGGTGGGCAGCAAATTCATGGTCAAGACAGATCACAACAGCTTGAAGTATTTCCTTGAGCGGAAGGACCTCAGTGAGCGCCAACAGAAATGGGTGACGAAGGTACAGGCATTCGACTTCAACATAGAGTATGTCAAGGGGAAGAAGAACATTGTGGTTGATGCACTATCGAGGAGACCTGTTGCCTGTTCTTTGATGGAGATTTCAGCAGATTGGAAATCCCACTTGTTAGTGGAATATTCCAAGAACAAGTTCGCTTGTGAGGTGATGGATGGACAGATACAGGATGATAGGTATAGGGTCATTGACGATGTCATATTCTACAAGGATAGAGTCTACTTGGTGCCAGATTCGGGACTCAAGAAGAAGATCCTCACAGCAGTTCATGATTCACCACTAGCAGGCCATCACGGGTTTTTCAAAACCTACAGATAGATTAGGGAGAGGTTCTCATGGAAGGGACTCAAACAGGATGTTATGAGACACGTCAGTGAGTGTGTGACTTGCCAGCAAAACAAGTCAGAGCATGCTCTTCCAGCAGGGCTACTTCAGCCACTCCCCATTCCAGAGAAGAAATGGGAGAGTATATCGATGGACTTCATCACAGGCCTACCCAAGGTCCAGGGTAAGAACTGTATCTATGTAGTGGTCGACAGATTGACCAAGTTTGCTCACTTCTATGCCATACCAACAGAGTACAACGCAGTTCAGGTAGCCGAGCTATTCTTCAGGGAGGTCTTCAGACTTCATGGGTTGTCGAGGAACATCGTCAGTGACAGGGACAGTCGGTTCATGGGGACATTCTAGAGAGAGTTGTTTCGGTTGGTGGGGACAGAGCTGACACCCAACACCAGCTATCACCCTCAGGCAGATGGGCAGACCGAGATTGTCAGCAAGTGGGTTGAACGATATTTGAGGAAATATGTAGGTGGACAACAAAGAACATGGGTAAAGTGGCTACATCTAGGAGAGCATTGCTACAACACCACTTTCCACATGTCCATTGGTATGACACCCTTTCGAGCATTGTACGAATATGATGCTCCCACTTTGGTAGACTTGGTTTTCGGGGAGAGCAGAGCTCCCAAGGCCAAGGACTGGATCATAGAGAGTCAGGAGATTCTCAAGTTGTTGAAAGAGAACCTACAGACGGCACAGAACCGACAGAAGACGAGTGCAGACAGGTACAGGATAAAGCACAGCTTTGAGGTTGGGGATTTGGTTTTCTTGAGACTCTAACCTTACAGACAATCATCTCCGAAGAAGAGTGGGGCCGAGAAGCTCAAGCCCAGATTTTATGGCACTTACAGGGTCATGCGCCAAGTAGGCGAGGTTGCTTAGAGTTTCTAGAGGGGAGCAAGATTCATAGGGTGTTCCACGTATCTTGCCTCAAAAAGACAATGGGACAATTCATTAGCACATCAGAGGAGCTTCCCCCATTGGATGAGGAGGGATAGTTGGAGTTGGTTCCGAAGGAGGTTTTGGAGTTCCGGGAGCGGAAAATGAAGAGCAGGGTCATCAGAGAGTGTTTGATGTCATTTTCCGAACATAACACCTTTGACTGGAGTGACCTCTAGTAACCCTGTTTACCCCTTTTCTGGCCCTAGCTTCCAGTAGAGGACGCTACTTGGGAGAACGAGCAGGTGTTGCAGCACCCTGGACTGGTATTGCTTGAGGACAAGCAATTTCGGGAAGGGAGGACTATAATGTCCCTTTCCAAATAGAAGCTCCAGAGAGGAGGCTTAATGGTCTAAACCGCCCCGTTAGACTATAGCTAGGGCCAGAAAAGGGGTAAACAGGGTTACTAGAGGTCACTCCAGTCAAAGGTGTTATGTTCGGAAAGTGACATTGAGCTAAAAATGGTTAAAAGCGCTTTTAAGTCATTATGAGCTAAAAATAGAACAGACGAGCTAAAATTAGAAGTCAACAGTGAATTAGGGTTTCCGCGGTGAATTTGGGTTTCAACAGTGAATTAGGGTTTTGGAAAGCTATAAGAGAAGAGTCAGTGACCTAATTCATCATTATGCAGATTATGACTTGTCATTGAGGAGAGAGGCGCATCTCAGGAGAGATAGTTCAGTGGATTCCAGGAGGAAGACACTAGTTGGTTGATTTCAGTGTTGAGAGACACACCCTAGTCATCGGGAAGATCACACAGGTCTTCCATCGTTCTTCAGCAGCAGTTACGCAGGGTCCAACAGCAAGGGCGCACTTATCCAGGGTGAGGGCGCAGCTCCTGAGGAGGTTAAGTGGATCGACTTGTCCCATCCGGGAGGAGTTCAGAGATTCCCCTCTGACCCGGTTGAGAGGAAGGCAAGGCGCATCTTTTGCCTGATTCCTTGCCAGATTCTGACGGAGGAATCATCTGGGGTGCATTTTCCAAACTTGGAAGAGCGGCACTTTTGGCGGACACATTCGGGGTTCCCGAGTGAGCATCAGATCAGATTCAGGGAAACCCTTCCGACCGATTTCCCAGTAGACCAAGGCGATCATTTTGAGATACATCTCAACCGATTTCGACGGTGGAATCAATAGGGTGCATTTTGCCAGTGAGAGAGGGGTGCATTCCCCCAGGGGGATCCATCCGGGGTCCAGACCCACCAGCAGAGGGGCCAGTCAGTTACCAGGCCTGAGCGCTAGAGTAGGGCGCACCATTTGGGACAGTTTCCAAGCCATTCTGAGAGGTATAGTCATCAAGGCGAACTTTCCAGACTTCCAGCAGTTACCGTACGAGCTACCATAGTTCCAGCTCATTCATTGATCCTGCAGTGCTCATCTATTATCGGGTATTATCATTTAGTTTGCTTATTATATTCCGGCTAAGATCCTTTTGTCTTTTGATCTAGCCTAGTGATTCATTTTATTTAGCCGCATTTGGCCTTTGTACTCCGCAGAGATATCATAATATAAACTTTGCAGTCCTTTGTCGCATTTGTTATTTGTATGATCATTTATATGCTGTAAACAATTAATCCTACACACACATTAGCAGCGTTTCCTAGACTAGCCAAGTGAGGAACATTACAGGGAGGAATGAAAATCAGATGAGTAGCATTGCATGACTCGTCAAGGAATGTATAACGGGCATAAGAAAAAGTAACCGTTTGTGGGGAGGATGACAATGGAACAGGTCTATGATGATGAATCAGGGACGTGTGAAGATTAGAATGTGAATGAATGAGATAAGTGATTGTAGGAAAGTGAAAGGTAGGGAGGGTAAAAAGAAAAGGCATTGCGCATGTTTCCTTATTTTCTTCCAGATATGCTTGCTTTCCCATGTTCGATACATTAGTTGCATCTATTCAATAATTCCACTACGAACTTTGAGGGCTCAATCAATTCATTTACCTCAAAAGTGAATAATCTCCTCTCTACCCGAGGCAGCTTTTCTTGTATTCTTTTTATTTCCTGAGTTGTGGCTCGGAGCTGTGAGCTTGGACTTACTAGCCACTTATTGATCTTAAGAAGATCAATTTGGCTCATTTCCTGAATGGTCGTTAGAGTTTCTTCCTTTTTCTTCGTGGAATTCTGTTGATTCATTTCAATATCGATTTGCCCTAGGGCCTCTGCGATACTACTTCCCTCAAAATCAATTAGTCTCTTGTCTAATGATGACAACGCTTCTTGGCAAGCATCCTTTACCTCCCTGGCTAATCTTTTTCTCTCTGCCAAATTTGTTTCCCACACCTTTAGGGCCATATCACCTCGTAATTGTTCAGAAGGGGAGAGCAGAGGAAAATCAGGGGTATTATCATTATGCACCAATATGATGGCTTCTTGAAACCTAGCTCGGGTTGAGCGAGATTCTCTTTCCTTAATATAGATATCTTTCAGAGCAAGGTCTACTGCCTGGTAGCACTTCTAGATGGTATCAACCTTCATAAAAAGGTCTTGTTGGGCAATTTCCAACTTCTCATTTATTTCCCGTGCTTGAGTTTGGAAGGTCGAGAGATCTATCGAGGTACCTTCGGTTAGGTCCAATCTAGCTTGCAATTGCTTTATCAGTTCATCGCACTGAGTGACCAATCCTCGATTGGTTTTCGAACTCTGATGGAGTTGATCAAGGTTGGCCTGAAGCCGTTGAATTTGTTGTTGATCGTGGACTCTGATTTGCTCAAAATCGTGGCTCATCTTGTCCCTTATAGTCTGTTCCATGGCCTGTATTTGACTTTGCAAGTGCTCTACCAATAGGCACTTCTGTCGTACCTGTTCGGCCAAATTGTCCACAAACCATTGATTTACAGTGGCAAAAGCGGCTAATGAACCTGCAACTTCTTTCACGAATTCTGGATCATCACGATCATTCCCATCGTACAACATCCTCTGCCTTTTAGTTATCACTCCATCTTTCTGGTGTGATTCTCTTTTGACGATGGCCTTCCGTTTTCTGCTAAAAAAGAACTCCGAAGGAGGCATTTCTTCGGGTGAGATGGGGATAAGATCATTCACGAAAAAAAATTCGAGATTAGGGGTCCCGAAGCTATATTGCAGAGGTGTCAATGGTGTAATGGGAGTGCCAATCTCCATAGACTGTTGTTGTTATGATGTATTTGAGGTGCCAGCAGGGGTAGTTGGTGATGAAGGAGGCGCATTTTGTCCCTACTTCAAGAAAGCCTCGAGTTGGGCTTTTGCCTGGGGGCCTAACTGGCTTGACAATGATGCTTCTATTTTATGTGTCAATACCTCCGAGCTCTTCGGGGTTTCCTCGACTTTATGCTTACCAGAGTGACTGGCTTCAGAACCTGTTGACTTGGCTTCCTGAGAAAGGGGAGTGACTACTTGCGCCCCTTGTAGTACCTTCGGCAGGTTTTTCCGCCTGTAATTTTGAAAGCTGATAAAACCAGCTTGTTGATCTAGGGGCAAGGTTTGAAATCTGTCCTGTACCTCCTCATAAGACTTAACTCCCCTAAATATTTCATCATACGGGAAGCTTTTGTGCACATATCTTTTCATGTTGAACTGGGCTAGGTGGTTTTCCACAACCTTGCGTGTGTCGTGTCTTTTGAATTCGATGTCAACCAATTTGACATCATCCAGAGCTGTAGCCTCCACTTTGGAGTGACCGAAATCCAGTAATGAAAACATGCCAACCTGAATGGGGAAAGTCAACCGTATCTTTTTCTGTGTTGCCTTCAGCTCTTTGTTGATGCCTCCTGTTACTGTCTGGTAAGCCACTTCTCTGCATACCAGCCGGTCCGGTAAAAATCGTGGGAGAGCATGGGGAGGGACCAAGCATCCAAAAACTCTGATATAGGAGAAGTTCTCCTCAATAAACCAATCTGATAGCTTACCGAGATTCCCCATGATCCGGTCTGAAATTCGAGGTGGGTGGCCATACAGGGCTATGTGAACAGGAATCACAACATTGTGGCAAATTTCATAAAAGAAATCCTTGGCTTTTTCTTCCCATAGCTTGGAATGGTAGAAATGAATGGGCTCGGCACTGGCCGGAGTCCAGCTCCAATTCATTAATGGGAAAGGCGTCATAAAACAGATGGCGTCCATGATATATGCCGACATACAAAAGGGGGCAGGTTGTCCCTTTGACTTTGTTGTTTTATAGTCTGCAATCTCTTTGGCCAAGTTATCGGACAACATTTTGGCCCAATTGAAAGTAAAACCCTTTGCTACCTCGTGCATGATGGATACCCATTCCACCGAGAAATGTGTGGGACTCTTCTTTCCAAACAATCGACATAGCATTAAGGCTACATACACCATGGGAACATCCAGAGACATTGTGGCATATATACCATGAGCGTCAGTTCTGAATTTCTCCAGGTTCCTCCACCAAGACTTGATTATCTCGGGACAGTTCCTGGCGTACTGGAGGCACTCCTTTTGCTCGAACTCCAGAATGAATGCAACATTGAATGTATATCTAGGATTAGGGGATAGTTTGTACATTACTTGCATATGTTCTAGTCGGAAAGAGTCGACAGCGACCTTCTAATGGTTGACAATGCTCCTGGTCTGGATGTCAACGTGCTCTAAGGCCCAGCTTATCATGTCGTTATAAGGCATGAGTCTCGGTCATGTTGCTATTTTGTGCAGTTCCGACTACGCTATATGTCTAAGTTTAACTGTGTAAGTATCGTCTTCTTCTTCAGCAGAGTCCTCTGGACAGTTGATGATTTCATGTTCCAGAACCTCGAACACCTGCGTCCAAGATTTAACAATGTCCATGGCTCGCAACGTGGTATCCAACAGAACGTCCGCATCTGGGTTGAATCCTCGCCGGCCGCATCAGGGTTTTTCATCATTTTTTGTGGTGCCATAACTTCTAAGGAGAGTGAAAATACCTGTTGCAGAGAAAATTCATGAATCCTTTAAATAGATAAAACTTGCTAATTGCAGAAAGTGAAAATGAATTCGAAATCAAAATGCTTTTATTCAAAACAGAGTCATCACTTTTCATATAACTTCACTAACGGAGAATTTATTAACGTTTGATGGGAAAGTCATAAATTCCACCAACACTTCGACGGTTCATGTTTGGGAGTTTTCGATGTGACAGAGTGGGAACCTCTCGAATCCCGAATCCGCAAAAAGATTAATCTTCGAATAATCACTTGTAAACTTTTAATTAATCATGTTTAAGATGGTGTGTTAACTTCAAGTTTTTCGGGATTTCGAACTCCGGAGATTTTAGGATATGATACAGGGGAAATGCCCGAAATCCGAACCGCGGGGTCATTAATTATGTCCTAATCGTGATTAACTTAATCATTTAATGTTTAATACTTCGGCATTTTGGTAGTTCGGTGATTTGTGAATTAGTTCTTTGTTAGAATCCCGAAGGATCATCTCCCGCAATGACGTGTCACAGCCTAGGTCATTCTAACGTGTTGAGGAAAGGGAGGTGCCATGTGTCAACTCGGGAAAGACTCGAAAGGTACACGTTTCTTACGACTTGTGCCCCTTTTAAAAAGGTTTAGGAAAAGCAATGAGCAAACACTTTCGGGTTTCGGAGATTCGGGGTTTTATTGTTAAGACTTGTCGCAACATCCGAAGCGCGGAGCTCCGAAACAACCGTTATAGATTTACCTCTTTAAAAATTAGGCGGCTCCAAAACTCCGAAGTAATTAGGATCGTTCGATCAAAAGGAAAATTCGTCAACGGTAGTGGGATCCCTTCACATCATGACATGCGCGCCTTAAATGGAAATGTCATTTACCAATTTTCCGTTTTCTTCGGGTAGAATTATATTTTCATGAGGTGAACAGAATAGTGCTCAAAAGTTCGGGATTGTATGTGTTCCAACAGGGGGGTGACCAAAAAGAAAACAGATTTTTACTAGCTGCCCTTAGTTCAAGTCAGAAAAGGCAAAATGAAACTGTGGATGAATTAAACAAAAGATTTATTGACTTGGTGAAAAGCCTTCCTCAAGATATAATGCCTTCAGAAGCTGCAATTTTGATATATTATATGGAAGCATTTGAGGGGGAGATGAGATATGCACTAAGGGATAAGGATCCTCAAACTCTGAAGGATGCACAAGTTATGGCTGTAAGGATTGATAGGAATATGCATGAAGCTAGGAAATCTAATATTCCTAGTTTTACTAGAGGAACTTCTTCCCAACCTTATGAAGAGAAGAAAAAGAATGTTAAGAATCAAGGATCTTCTAATGATGGCATTAGGGAACTCACTCAAATGATTAAACAAATGGAAATTAGCACCAATTACTTGCAATTTTCAACGGTAGAAAGAGTAATAAAAGATGCTGAAAGAGTGATTTGTTGCAACCCTAATGGCTGTAGCTTTTAGTTTATAACAGAAAGAGAATCACTTGGCTAAAGGAGACGCCCTGTTGGTGGGAAATAATGACCTATGCACCAACAAGAGGAGACAGACCGGACCGAGGTTCTTTAATAACCCGATCCGTTTGGGATGGCTGCCCCTGACGGGTTTAATGGCTCCGTTAGCCAGGTAATCTTCTCTTTGAAGAGAGGAAACTGTTAACACCCTCCTAGGTAACCTATGGATATATTTACAATTGGATTAGTAGGTTTAATTAATTATATATATCTACAGAATTTACATGTGCTATCACTATACAAATATACATTAAAAGAATCATCAGAAGACAAAGAGTCTAACTGGTGTAATGCAAAGATTTTATAATGACTATAAATATAAACATCAGACTAACCACT
>ML822406.1:0-16279 GCA_009831015.1 Picea engelmannii
AGTCATTGTGGACGTAGCCCAGAGTTGGGTGAACCACGTTAAATATTGTGTGACATGTCTTTTATGTGATTGTTGATGAGTTATGTCTAGATGCATAGTAGATTAGCTTTGTCTTATGTTTAATCTTTGTGCAATAATCATGATTGTTACAAAAATACATTTATGCAATAATCTGGAATATGTGGATAATATGAATATTAATCGCTAAGTAAGTTAATACATAACAAGAACACAATTACGCA
This sequence comes from Picea engelmannii, assembly GCA_009831015.1. Lineage (NCBI taxonomy): Eukaryota > Viridiplantae > Streptophyta > Pinopsida > Pinales > Pinaceae > Picea > Picea engelmannii. The sequence goes on from ML822406.1 coordinate 243, forward strand.
CACAAAACTAATAAGGAAGAATGAACAAAATGATCTCCTCGCATTCCCTTACTAGTGTAGAAGCTTGGTTCTTACAGTACCAATAGATACCTCGGGTGAGACTTCATAGGTGCAAGCGGGTGACGCCGAAAGGGATAGTATCTGGTGGCTTTTTTTGGTCATAGATAACTCAAACCTAGGGTCTTACAAACCACACACAACACCAACAACAAACTTCAAGAAAATGTATGCCATTCTTCCATCTCCTTGTGTAATGATCTTATTGCTTATTTATAGGAAAACCATAAGAAATCTATCCCACTCTTGTCTAGGGTTCCTAGGCAAATCCTAGGGAGATCTTACTAATATTTCCAGTGATATCTTTGTGAGAAAAAATCCCACAACAGATTGGTGACTCCACTGGGGACTTTTCTTTTTTCCTTGGCTCTCTTAAAGAGTTTTCCTCTAAAAGAGGGACACAAAATTTAGACACAATTATTTAAATTTCCCTGAAAAATATGAATCAATTAGCTACATATGTGGAATCCTCTCTAAAATTATCCAATTAAAAAAAAAAAATCATCTAGATCGGTGTCCGGAAAGCAATGTTATCGCTGATTCAAAATCAATTATTTTGCATATTTTTCGTGATAGCTGCATGGACTATTTGGCTAATATATTTTGACAAAGAATTCAGATTGTAGCCAAACCAAATCCATTAGAAATAGTATTTTTGGGGATTTATTTTGATATATTGAATCATATGCTTCCGATAAATATAGAGTGTAGTACAGTCCCTACAAATTTCTGCTCTCAAACTCTAGATCTCCATTAGATTTTTGTTTTTCAAGTTTTGGTGTGATCTCTATAGTGACATTGGAGTGGGATGATATAGCCTCATTCCCAATATTCTACAACCCATTTTTCTTGTTTCTTGTTTTTTGTTTTCCTTTTTTTATTTGTCTTTCTTGCTTAGATCATGAATTGTTACATTTCAAATGGAAAAATATAAAAAAGACAAAAATAAAAATAAAAATGTTGCATGCTAGATTTTCTTTTGAAGCATTAGTGTACAAGAGAATTAGAAACATTGATTGGTTTCAGATCTGATTTTCTTGATTGGTTTCTTAGTGTGTGTGAGGACTTATTTATGAAATTGGAAAATAAAAAGAAAAGTCTCTTTCCCTCCCGTAGCTAGAGTTCATTGAAAATAATGAAATTGCATCATCATTCATGCATTGCTTGGTTGGGTGAAGAGTCGTCACATCATTAAAGTTTCATCCATTACCCTTGGACTTACGCAATAGCCATAAAAATAAATTACGCAATCTAAAATTTATTAGAAATATTTCTTTTTATAGTGAAGCAACATTAGCTAGGATTAGGGCCTTGGAATAGGATTGGAGAGTAAACTCTCCAAGGCCACAAAATGAAACCTAGAAGTCATTAACGAGCATGAAAATCCATTCTTGCAACTAGTTTGTTGGGAATCTCCTCTAACATAGGATTCAAGCACGAGGTCACATCGAGGAAATTAGGGAGATTACCCCTCTCTTCTTATCTTTTTTTTGGTATTGCTTCGATCGTTATGTATACGGGGTTTCTTTTGGTTGACACCTTCAAAGCTTCGGGCTTAGCTACCCTGCCCTTACGTGCGATCAGACTTACGACTGTTCGCTTGACCATTGGTTGTTAGGTGGTAGCCTTGGTGACCTTTCCTAGGGATCTACATAAGTGAATGCAGCTAGGACATACCTGTAGTACCTAGGGAAGATGCTCGTTCATGGTCTCATTTCCCCTGGAGGGTGCTCCCCTTAATAAAGTGTACTTACACCAGCCATGGTTATTTCACGTGATCATTGTAACTACTCCTCACACCTTCACTAGATAATCTTATGGGCGACTTGACCCCCCCCCATAGGGATGGTTTTCGGAAGGCCCCTGAGCCATTTGGTTTGCTTGTTGTTGCCTATATTTGATGAAGAGTGTGCTCTTTGAGTTTGATTATAGGTCGGCCATAGGTTGATTTATGTTTGTTAGTAACATAGTTTATTCACCGTGGTTGAATTATTGCTCCAGTCTCGTCGATTATGAGGAATTGAGCTTATTACAGAGGTGCAACCACCTCTAAAGTGGTGAGAGATCGAAGAAAAGGAATTCAAAGGGTCTTAGATTTGATTTGATGAGACCAGTTTGGTTGAAGTGGAAGTGGTAGACAAACGTCCTCCACCAAATTTCAATCCACCTTTAACTGAGTCAGACGCCCCTTTACTTGTCCAAGTAAGGGGAATTTTTAGTGAACCTTTCTCTTTGTTTAGTCATCCTCCCACCATGTCTAGACCTAGTGTTTCGTTTAGTGCAGCTGAACCTATGAGCCCATCCCCAAGTGGGACAGGGGGAAATTCCCCTGGGGTCATCTCAACAATATCTTGATTTCCACCTCTTAGCACCATTTGACCTACACCATCCACACCTTTTGTTTTTGGTTCCTCCATCTGGTGGACACCAGTTGTGTCATCAACTCCATCCTTTAGTATACCTAGTGTTCTGATGCCCATCCCTTCAATTCCCACTTCTGGATTATTTTCTGGTGGGGGGGGGGAGAGCTTTGTTTTCATCATGGGAAATGGAATTCCTTCCACCTCCACGAATCCAATGAGTGGCCCAGTATCAACAGGTGCAGGTGTACCTTTTGGATGGAGTATTCCTAGTGGTTTTGGGGTTGTCCCTGATCCTCTTTGGAGTAGCAGTACTTTGGTAGGTTTTTCTTTTCCATGGATCAACACACCTTTCCCTAGGGGCACATCCCTTGGGGGAAATTTTTCATCATGGGAAGGTTTTCCTTTTTTTTCCACATCCAGTCCTAAGGGTTTTGTTGGCATGTTTTACAGGCAGTGTATGCTTGTCATTGATGGCAAGTACAACATCGATGATGGCTTGAGTACAGGTATAATGTGCCAGGCGGGAACTAGACGTATTTTGGGAAGACACAACAGAGCAAGCTCGTGAAGACCATAAGAGATAGTGCATAGGTGCACGCAGAGTGCAGAGTATGCGTGTTTGTCATTGATGGCAAAGATCACGACCAATAGCACAACGATGATCGCATGGAAAGATCATAAGCTAAATTCCATTTTGGGTATCAGAAACAAAGACTCCATTTCGGAGTTCCAGATACCGGGAGTTGGAGGAGTCAAGAGTCGAGACTCTTCATCACAGGAGTCCCGAAGTGATAAAATGCGAAACGCCAAAAATCCTGAAACAGGCACATCAACCAGAGTTTTAGATACGGGGATTTGGAGGAGTCAAGAGTCAAGACTCTTCCTCACAGGAGTTCCGAAGTGCCGAAATGCGAAACGTCGAAAATCCCGAAACAAACACATCAACCGAAGTTTCGGATACCGGGAGTTGGAGGAGTCAAGAGTCAAGACTCTTCATCACAGGAGTCTTGAAGTGCCGAAATGCAAAACGCCGAAAATCCTGAAACAAGCACATCAATCGGAGTTTCGGATACTGAGAGTTGGAGGAGTCAAGAGTCGAGACTCTTCATCACAGGAGTCTCGAAGTGCCGAAATGAAAAATGCCGAAAATCCTGAAACATGCACATCTATTGGAGTTTCAGATACCGTGAGTTGGAGGATTCAAGAGTCGAGACTCTTCATCAAAGGAGTCCCGAAGTGTTGAAATACGAAATTGTGAAAGCGCTGTATGGATAAGCGCTTGGTCACTGCCGGTGGTCGCATCGTCGAAGAGCTATAGAGAAGAGCTCGAAGAGACAAGCTCCATTTCAGAGGTTGGGACATGGAGAGTCGAGACGAATCATTACAGAATCCCTGAAACGCTAAAGGCGAAATGCGTGTTCAGAATTGGCCCCTGGTCATAACCTATGGTCACATTGATGAAGGCTCAAGGGAGGAGGTAGCACGAAGCTAATCTCCATTTCGGAGATTGCGACTTGGAGAGACAAGATGCCTCACCACAGGAATGCCGAAATGCCGAAATGTTGAATTGTGAAATGGTGAAATAAGCGAGAGACCCATCATTTATGATCCAACGGTGCAGGTTATTTGGGAATATGATCGAAGGGATGCTGTTTCTCTTCACAGTTAATCGATCAGTGGCGATTCAGTTTTTGATGTGGTTTTTGGAGGTTCACAGTGTAACTGCTAGAAATGACTGATTGTTTCTGCCAGAGGACTGGAAGAGACTTCAGGGTGATCACCAGAGAAGATGAAGAGTATCAAGGCACTTGCCAGTGGAATGAAGACTGTTCAGGAGGCGATTGACAGATGGAAGAGCGTTGAAGCCTGTATTTTCAATAGAGAGGTTGAGATCGACTGTGACAGAGAAGACGAAGAGTTTCAACTGCTAGACAAGATAAGGAATCTCAGCATAACACCCAGTGATGATGGACACATGGGTTCAACCACAAGAGAAGCTGAAGAGTTGCAATGATGATCAGGCAGAGCACTCGACATGAAGAGCATGCAGAAGCATTGCACATATTGCATGCACAAGGTGCAAAAAGACTATAAGAATGAAGAACAAATAAGAGATGGGGTTGCGGTAGAGAGGAATTACACACGGGGAAATGGCATGCTGTGGGCATGAGCTAAAATACATAGAAGAGGCATAATTCAGAGAATCAAAATAAGACGCAGAGCATAAAGTGCAGCAGAAGTAAAGAACAGAGATGCATAGCTGAGACAGTAAAAGAAGGCTGATGTGCACTTGTAGAGAAGAGAAGAAGATCAGAAAGCGCAAGAAGATGCAGGCAGAGAGACATTGATACAAGAGAGCAGAGCAGCATAGCAGAACAATGATGAGACTGGTAAGCCATTGATGAACATTATATCACTGTAATAAGTTTCAGTAGTAAAGATTTATATTTAAGGTGGTAGGGAGGTTCTAGGGAGGACTGTTGTCCTCAGAGGTTCAAGTGGGTGCTTGAACACAGGGAGTTGTAGCTTCCATCTGGTTGTAGCCAGAGAAACTAGGGTGGCAGGGTGGTGCAAGGGAGAATTGTTGTTCTCTGTTATACAGGTTGGTACCTGTGTGACTGGAAGTTGGTGCTTCCATCCAGCTGGTGCCGGAACACTTAGGGAGTTGTTACTTCCTTCTAGTGGGAGCTAGAGAAACCAGGGAGTTGGTTCTTCCTTCTAGTGGGTGCTAGAGAAACCATAGAGTTGGTGCTTCCTTCTAGTAGGTGCTAGAGGAAACAAAGAGTTGGTGCTCTCAGCAAGTTACAGCTTGCAAAATAGAGGTTTTAGCCTCATTATGTGTTGGTGCTCATAAGTATGATAATGTACAGAATGTAAAGATTACTTATCATATAAAGAAGAAGAGGTTTTTACCCTTTATGGGTTTCCTCAGGAAATATTTGGCTTTGTATATTTCATATGTGTGGATGATGTTGAATGTTCTATTGCTTACTTCCCTGCATTATTGTGATTGTCATTCAGTGCTCTGTAAAGAGTTTAAAATAAGCATAACTGTTTAAGCTCGGTAACAACTGATTCACCCCCCCCTCTCAGTTGTGAAACAGGTTTCTTCCTTGAGACTAACTTTGGGAACATCGTTCCTAGAGGGTCCACATTTCCCCTGGGGGAATTTTTGGTTCTGGGAGTAGTCATACTCTTGGAGGTGCCACCATCCCTACAGGAACTCACTCTTCAAGAGATCTCCATACCTCTAGTAGTACCAACATAGGGGGATCACACGATCCATTTAGGATAGTAGAGAATTCAACTCCCTCTTATTGAGCACTCAACACACCCTAAAAGTTTTTTTGAATTTTCTTTTGGGTACCATTTTTTATTTTATGAATTTAGTTAGTCATGTAGGGATCAATGTGTTTTATGTGTTTTTATGTTTTATCATCGATCACATTCGGTTTGGTTTGGAGTTATTGAACATATTGACCTTTTTTTCTAAGTAAACTTGGCATTTAGACTAAGTGTATGCAGCTAAAAGTTTTAGCCATGTGCCTATCATCAGTATCAGAGAAATATGAGAGGACAAATGCTCACATAACAACAATAATCGTCAACCGTCGATGCACCATCGACATCAGATAAATGAGAGGAAGGGTGCGTTGATCGCTAATTCTGGCCTGCAAAAGTTTTTCTAAAAATCGTCGATATACCATCGACATTAGAGAACCAGAAAGTTACATCGTCGACATAGGAAACCACTATAGTCGATCATCGGTCATTGATATATTGTTGACATCGATGAATAGAGGAAATGAAACATCAACTTGTGTCAAAAGGAAAATCCTCAACACCGAAAAGAAACGCTCCTCATGCCCCAGAGGTCAAATCAATCACCACGTGTTTTCCATGTATACAGTCTGTATTGCATAGGAATTATCCATGTCATATTTTGATGTCCCCTGTGTCATATCTATATTTTCACGTCAGCACCGTGAGGCATTTTTGTTTCGGCATCAGAACTTTTTCCTAGAGGCGCCAATGAAATAACATAAAAGATAAATCATCGACGCTGATACACTCATTAACTATCTATTGATTGATTGGACATTAAACTCCTGGTTTTAGTTCGAACTTTTAGCCGCCAATGCCGACAACCCTGGTTGATCCATGATTATTCTTATCCCCAATGTTTAGACCTAAGTCTACACCCCTACCCCTCCGGCCTCATTTTCCCTATACCTTCTTGAAAATAATTCCCCTTCTGGTTGGTTGAGCCAATTTCCCTCTCTAAATGACTTGGTTTCTATCATTTTTTTTCTTGATTGAGTCTTTGCACATTTTGTTTATGTTTTTGTTGAAGGATAATTACATGTCTTGATTTGGTTCAGAATATTAGTCATCATGATTTCCATTGATTGAGCTCACAAAAGGTCTACCAAGCCTTTTTGTATGCACAGGGAACACCCGTGAACAAAATGCAGTAATTCAGAGTAGTCATTTTCGGGCTTGGATTGTGAAAACATACAGGGCAAATTTTCAATGGTAAATATCCAGCAGGTCGATCATATCAACAACTCTTGTACATTCAGGCTTTCATAAATGCGTGAGGTTTAATCACAGAGTTACACAAACTTCTTTCCGTAACTCCCAAATTCTGAAACGTCCAAGCTCATTTTTGTCAAAAGCTCCTGAATGTCTAATTGCTGCATCGCCTTGCAAGATCAACCATTCGGAAGATCTCCACACTTAGCACTCAAAAAATCCTGAATGAAGAAACGTCAGAGTCATGTGGTATCCATCGGTGTTGACACATGGCACTCATTTCATGTCATTTGGGTTACGTCATCCACCCATTTTCGGGTGACACGTGTCACTCTCTGTCATGAGGACACATCAACAATAGTGACGTCATGTTGACATGTCAGCTCCAAGATATTTTCAGTCTGGGGGATTTCAATTCACAACAAACACAGACCTTTGAATCCCCAAAGCACCGGAGCCCCTGAAGTCCTGAAATATTTAAATGTTAAACATGACTTAATCCTGGGTTAATTAGTGATAATCATTGTCTAATCACTTTGTGAGTTAAGACCTCCAGGAGGTATCCAAAATTTTCATTCAAGAACTCTCGAACCCCAAATATCTAGAGATGCGTGGCATCCATCAGTTTATACACGTGGCACTCTTATATCATCTAAAGCGTGAATGTTATTGGACCAAGGGTGATTATCTTTGTCTTCAGATTAAATATTTGCTGCTTCATTGAGTAAGAGTTGTTGTATATGTTATTTAAAGTTATCTTATAATGCTGCAATAGTTCTTTTATTCTAGTTGATGAATAGAAATTGATTGTGTTAACCTGTGATTGATAATAGAGCATTGAAAATTACTTTTTATTGTGCTAACTTCTTGTCACATATATATTTTCTTTCTGTAACTGTTATCTCAGACAATGTTGAATGCGTACTAATAAAAATGGTATTAATGATAGTTTGAAGTAGTTTAGATATTCTTCGTTTGCATGCTACGGTATAAGGTTTTCCTACAACCCTACGTTCAGCCAACACATAGTTAGCTTCCCTTTGCCATCTAGTTTAAAGATCTATATTTCTTTTTTTATAAATGTTAGAAAAAAAAAAAAGAGAATTTCATCGCATGAGGAAAGGATTAACATAAAATACATATATGTCAATCACGATTAAATTCTATCGATAATTCTATCCAGATCACGAATCTAGAGAACCTTACCACTCATCAAACACTAAAGAGTCTAATTGGGCCTCTTAAGCGGGTTTGGTTCCTGTTGTTGAGTTAAAGGGAGATCAGACCCCTCAAAATAATTGGTGCTAGAAGGAGGGCATGAATGAATGCATGACTAACAATATTTCTGATAAAATATTCCGCAAATCCTGTAGATTCAAAACAACCCACATGCATGGCTAGTCACTCTCAAGAAAAAGCATAAACAAAGAGTACTCCCGATACGAGTAACTTACCTCAACATGAAGAGGAATAACACATATACCCATAAATACCTTACGCTCTTCCCCACAAAGAGTTAAATAAGTTTAGAAGAATCACTAGAGCTTACACCCAAAAAATCGAAGCATTACCTTTAGATCCTTTAATTCCTCGAAGAAAACAAATACGAAGACCAATTATTGACACACTTGACCATGTATTTGCTCACATGATAGAAGACCTGCTGAATTTGTCCCTCACAGAGATCGAACAACCCCTTAATCTGAAACCCGAAACACTGGATGGTAATTAGTCTAAACCTGATGATTTTGAATCTGAAGAGGAAGGGTCTAACTCAGATCTCTTAGGTTTCGAATAACAAGACATGTAGGATAATAATAATAACAATGGATAAGGGGTAAATCAACCTCAGGATAACCAACCATGGTTGGAAAGATATTCTCTGGAAATCCTAGGACGGGTTCATAGCCTACCAAGACATCCATAAAAATTACTTCCTAAATTTGACCCTGAAACCTCCGAATTGCTCGAGGACCATAGTAAAAAGTTCATATTAGCTATAGATTGATGAATGTGCAACACGAAGATGTAATATGCAAAATTTTCCCTTATACCTTTGAAAAATTATCTTCGACTTGATATTTCAACCCGCCAGTTGGTTTCATAACTAGTTGGACAAAGTTTCAAAAGGATTTCTTGGACAAATTTGTCGAAGAAACTACCACAAGAGATTTAATGGATGAGCTTTTCATCGCTACTATGAGTCCAAAAGAAAATGTTAAGGATTTCAACCAAAGGTTCACCACCATTTTGAAAAAATTCCAACCTGAGGCTAAACCTACCTAGGAGTTGCAAATTGAAGTATAAGCTAATTCTCTCCCAGCTTCTATTTCCATGTTCCTAAAAAGGGTTTCCAAACATACTCTAGCCGAAAATTTTGAAGAAGCTAAAACGATTTAATTTCAAATGAAAGGGTGAAAATAAGATCAAATTTCATTAATAAAAAAGGAAACCAAACCTCTACCTAAGAGAGGACTTTTGTTAAGAAGACCTGTTGGCCCTTGACCAAGTTTTGAGGAAACCTTGGTTAGGTTTGGACCACTTTTGAACTTCGACACATTGTTCGAAGAAGGAGCGCCCAGGAAGAAATGAGATCACAGATCTCACTTATTTTGTAGGCTATGTGGACCCAGTAAGGTGTTCTCTAGGGTTTTTTTAATGGGTTTATGGGATGTCGACCCATGGGGTTTACCCAAGATTAGGTCTTATTGTAAGGGATTGTAAAAGTATAAATAAGTAAGAATGTATGGTAGAAGTAGAATAGTTTAGAGAAGAGTGGAGAGCTAAGTGCAAGTAATGTGATTAGCTTTGTTCCAGGGAATATATGTGAGTAAGGATCTGTTCTTGATAGAGAATTGTCTCTGTGCCTTGACCTAGTTTTGGAAGGAGGATCTGGTGCTCAGAGCGAAAATCTCCTGTCTAATGCAAAGCTTGGCTCCGTGTCTTAGTGCAAAGGAGTGAATGAATGTAAGATTCAGATGAATAATAAAGAAGGTGAAGCGGTTGGTGGACGTAGCCCCACACTGGGGTGAACCACGTATATCTTGTGTCTTTCATTTTCTTTTTGCTGGGTTGTTTATGTTATGAATCTGCTCAGTCCTTTGGTTATTATGTATGATAGATAGATCTGTTGTTTCTTAGTGATTTAATTGTGTTAAGGATAAATGAATGTTTGATCTAACTCAGTTCTAAGTGCTCAGGATATATAATTGTTTATTGTTACTGCGTCGAACTATCTTTGGGTATGTTCTGTGATGTTAATAAGATTAGGAAACTAATGCATGTAATCTTCTAAGTGTTAATATAATACCTTGCGATGTGTTATTATCACAGATATGTGTCCTAACTTGGTTATAGACACCTACTTCTTGTAACCCACCCTGCTTCTACCTCGGGTAAGACTTCACCTGCTTCACAGGTGTCACCGAAAGGGTCGGTAGTCAGGGTTTTGTTGGTGCCCTGTTAAGTATTGAACCCTGGGTTTTTCCTTGTGCCAACAAATGGTTCCGTTGCCGGGACCTGAAACTATGATTGTTGGGAACTGAAGTAAAGAAAAGAGAATCTCTATGCATAGATCTACTGCTAAAGTGAGCAATACTCTACTTGACTTGCGAAGCTCTGTGCTAAGAAAGAAATCTGATCCAAAGTAAAGAGGTAAGATCTTAAAAGAGGTAAAGCTTTGTTCTTTGACAAGAGAAAGATAAGTGATTTTTTTTTTTTTGAAAGCATGAATTTAAGTATGCTTAACAGATTATGTCCTAGTCTGAAGGCTAGGGCGCAGTTGAAAGAAAGAGTTGATCTGAGTAAAGTTAATAGAAATGAAGAAATACATGTTATTCCTATGCATAGAAATATTTTTTGGACTAATAAGTGGATGCAGGAACCTAGAATTATTTTTTGCAGAGTGTAGGTCCAACACTGTGATCCTAGTGCGCAGTACATAAGAGGTTGGGGAACATTTAAAAGGAAAAGAGGATTGACATTGTGCTATAATTGCAGAAGACCGGGACATATTTCTAAGGAATGCCCTGGCATAGGTCCTATTTGTCTTTGTTGTAAGATTGTTGGTCATGAGGTTGAGGATAGTCCAAGGATGATTGATAAAGTTGAACGAATGAACATGAGACAAGAAAACTATGAAGGAAGTCAAGAGAGTAAGGGCATGTTAGAGAATCATAAAGAGAAATATCTAGAGAAATATCAGACTACATTATTACAGTTGAAAGAAACGATGGATGTTCACAAAGATGTCAGTTTACCAGAGATATTGAAAGTAAAAGAACACATAAGTGCAAGAATAGAAGAATTCGACATAGACTGTGTCTTGGATGAAGAAACAAAAGTGAATATTTTTTTTTGTTTGTTAATTTGTGCGAGACCTATTGGCTACGCGATTAACCTGTGGCTTGAGAAACCACGACTCAGGGGCATCTAAGCCGTCAAAATCACCCGAGGATCGCACCCGACCTGAGCCACACCAACCCTTAACATGGTTGGATTTTTTGTCCCCGCAGGTTTCGAACCGGTGACTTTAATATCATGGAGTGGCTTAACAACACACTCCATCACCGACTGTCCTACACCTCGGGGACGAAACAAAAGTGAATATTATGACATAAGACACTTGGGAAATTTTTGGAAAGCCTACTGTGGTACCTTCATTGGGAAGGATAGGCTTGTTTAAGGGAAAGATGATAACCTTATGTGGAAGAGTTATTAATGTACCTATTATTATTCATGGAACATCGAATGAAGAGGAATTTGAAGTCATTAAGTTTGTTGAGAACAACCCCCCTTTCCAACTTTTGTTAGGTAAGACTTGGATTGAGAAGGATCAGATCAGAAGGAAAGCAGAGGAAGAAGATACAGTAAATAAAAATCAAGAACTAAGGGATTTAATAGCTAGAAAAATAGATCAACTAATAGAAGAACGAGAGGATAAGTCAAAGCAACAGAACAAAGTGACAACACATGAGGGACATAAGGCAAGAGAATCAGCTGTCAAGGTTGAAAGAATGCAAGAAGGTTTGAAGGACCTATCCATTCAAGAAAGAATTATATCCACCCAGGAAGTATTAAGCGAAGGGATATTAACTTCAAACCCTTTGAGGGCACATCAATAGTGCGAAGTCACTACGTTAGGGGAATATAAGAATAAAAATGGAAAGAGGATTCTAGAAATAGTTAGAGAGACTTAGATCACATGAAAGAAGGAAAGGAAGCTCAATAAAAAGAAAGCTAAGTTGGAAAATCTACAAGAATCTACAAAGAACATATGGAAGACTTTGCAGACTGGAACCTCGCAGGAGGCAGGTTCACATGATTTGCACCTCATTGGAACAACAGGACCGTGCGTTATGGGACTTCTCCTTGGTGAAGCTATATGACCTTTGGAGGCGCCCCAACCATTAGAATGACGCTCTGGAACGGTTAGAAAACACAATTATGGGCAGATGGACTACTTTTGGACGTTGCGACTGTGCCATAATGGAAAGATTCACATTGATGGAAGCATTCCTGGCTGTTGGAAGAATCCATTATGAGGCCCAGCTTATTGAACTTGTTGGTCGCTGCATTGGGACCAATTTTTGCTACTCATGATTAACTGAGCCAAGAAGATAATTGATTGTGTGTTGAGCTGTGTTATCAAAAACTAGACCTCACTATCTGTTTGTATACCCCGCTTATCTATTCGCCTACCCCGACCTGTCCGTTTAAAAGTTAGAATGTCGAGCTAACCTAGTGAATTAGAGAAGTCTCTCGAGGAAGTCCTCAAGAAGATAATGGATGACAGACCGTTATCTGAAGTTGTCCAGGCATCGTCGACTAGGGGACTGCAGTATACACCTTCGACTGGACGTCATTCTGGTTGTGTCAACCCCACAACTGAGCAACGAAGTAAGCACCACGGTGATCTGGCTAATGCGAAGCATATCCCGTCCATCCTACCAAAGTATATCCCACCTTTATCTGGCGCAGTTAACTGTGAAAACATCCCACGAGATTTTGAGTACACCGTATTCACCGCATACATTTTGAAAGGAATACATGTAGTCGGGAGTCAGTTAGGACATATCCCGCTACTAAAGAAAAACGAATTCAATTTAGGAGACAGGAAGAACTATGCTATGCTAGAACCCCACCGCCACTTGATGAAGTCAACTAGGAATAAGCCTCACCTCATCTTCCAACCATGGATTAAGGGACTGACACAACCCACCATGCTAAATATGATGAAGATTCCCCATTTTGGCCACCACCAGGAGGTTAATGCTTGCGTTAAAATTATCTTGTCGTACTATTATGGAAGATACCGATGGATCGACTGAAGGATTACTGTGGATCTGGCGCTGATCCACCAAATCATAGGCTTAAGCATGAAGGGACCTGACCCTCAACAGTTTTATCCAGTGAAGGCTTCAGACTGCTCCTTGGCATAGCGCATCAAGGAAGCTTACAGAGAAGTCGAAAAAGGAAAGCGAGGTTATAAGGTAGCCTCTATACAGGATGGCACAATGCACCTCACTTTCCAACTCATAGCTGGGAAGCTCATAAGGAAGAACCACCCCACACAGGTCACCGGGTTCATGGTGGACCTTGCAGGAAAATGTGTGGAGGGCATGCAGATGAACTTGTTGAGTTACCTCGTCAATGAAATAGAGAAAGATTGCCGTGAAGCCCAGGATTTGTGATATGAATTACACTATAGTTGGCTGATCATTTTGATCACATTTGTCATTTGGAAAATGCCTGAAGGAGCCACCTTCCCAGAGGTCGAACCCTCAGAGCCGTTGGATACTAGGTTTTCCACCTTGTGGTACACCAACGACATGATGAAACAGTGGTAGTCCAATGTTGTGTTTCTTGTATACTATCAACAATTGAAGGTTTCCATTGAATCATTTCTGCGCATGACACCGCGTACCCTGCACCAGTACCGACCAATATAAATGTTCCGCACAGATCCACATTTCATCTACATCACTGCGCACTGAGATGAAAACCAGGATGAGTCACAGTCATACTACAAGATAACAGATGAAGACATGGATAATATTACAAAGGAGTGTATGGAGGAATTATTTGTACCTGTTGCTGATGCATAACTCTCCGAAACTGACACCATAGGAAGCTTGATAGTCACCTGGGTCGAGCATGTTGGACAGTCTAGTGGGACGACGAAGAAGAAAAAGCAAGAGGAAGTCCAAGATATAGAGATTGATGAGGAGGACAATGCTTTTGAAGATAATGGATCTGTCTCACCAGGAGGAGGAGGAGACGAAGTAGAAGGAAAGGGAGGAGGAAATGAAGGAGAAGAAGGGAAAGGAGGAGGTGAAGCTACCACCTCTCCACTTGAGGATCCCCCTGTTGGGATAGTAACACCGTAGAAGAGGAAAGTTTCTCCAAAGAAACCTTCAGCAAGGAAGAAGACACACACTAATAAGCCCCAGTTAGAGCTTACTCTTATGGAGGAGGATATCAGTTTGGTCCGCGGAGTTATGGAGGATGATTCTGAGGATATATTGCAGAGACATGGAGAGAAGAAAGAGGATATATATGGAAGGATAAAAAATGAATTGAAATAAGTACAACAAGTTGTTCATTTTGTCCGCGCAATACCTACTGCATCACAAATTTCATAATTGGAGGATAAACCAGCCCAATTGAGAAGACTTACAGATGTGACAAAAGACTGACTTCAGAAATTATGGGAAGAGAAGGAGAAGGCTATAGAATCCTTGAAACAAGAGAAAGATGAAGGCTTAGAATGATTATGAGTAGTGTGGTACAGTGTAGCCTCCTATGAAAGTGAGAGAGAAGAGTTTCAAGCGATGCTCTAGGAGGAAAAAAACCCAGCTACAGAGAGAAAAGGAGTAGTTGCTCGCAGAGCGGGTTGCTATCAAAGAGGTAGTGAGTAAAGCATGCCACTCGGTGCTAGTGTTGGCATAGAAGGAACATGACTTGGTCGAGGCTCAAGTAGTGAAGCTCACTGAGACCATCCAGCAGCGTCAAGCCAGGATAACAAAATAAGAGTCCCAAGTAGTGCCAAGCACCCCACAGGGGGTGCGTGACTAGAGAGAGGAAACTGCTAAGAAAACAGTAGTAATGATAAGATCCCTCGCCTCAGAGTGAAAAAACCTGAGTGATAGAATCGCAAAATCATATGAACTCCTCATAGAGGATCCAAAGCTAAGAAAGCTGGAAGCACATATATAGGAGGCGCAACAACATACATTTTATGGGTAGGCATAGATGAAGCTGCTCACCACAGTTGAAAGAATGAAAATATCCAAGGAGAAATGTGTAGTACAAAAACATGTCACTACCCTCCAGGGAAAGGTAATGGAAGTCACACAGAAGCTGCAACTTGTGCAGGACGAAGCCTGCAAGGTGTTCGAAGAGATTGATGGACATGGCTCGCAATTGGACCAATTGGTTGCAATGATAGAACAATGCCTGGAAGGGCCTGTTACAGAGAAGATGATCTAGGAGCTCACTGAGCAGGAGGCTCAAGTGAAGAAGCAAGTCGAGGCAGCTTGAGTTAATCTCGAGGCCTTTGAAGCAACATTTTCGAGACCCAAGTGACTCATGACGAGTCACCGGTGAGTCTGGGGGGCCTGTTGTCCCTCGACCAAGTTTTGAGGAAACCTTTGTCAGGTTTGGACCCCTTTTGAACTTCGACACATTGTTTGAAGAAGGAGCGCCCAAGCGGAGCTGAGATCACGGATCTCACTTATTTTTCAGGCTATGTGGACCAATTAAGGGGTTCTTTAGGTTTTTTTTAATGTGTTTATGGGATGTCGGGCCATTGGGTTTACCCATGATTAGGCCTTATTGTAAGGGATTGTAAAAGTATAAATAAGTAAGAATGTATGGTATAAGTAGAAGCTTTTAGAGAAGAGTGGAGAGCTAAGTGAAAGTAATGTTATTAGCTTTGTGCAAGGGAATGTATGTGAGTAAGGCTCTGTGCTTGATAGAGAATTGGCTCTGTGTCCTGACCTAGTTTTGGAAGGAGGATCTGGTGCTCAGTGCGCAGATCTCCTGTCTAATGTGAATCTTGGCTCTGTGGATTAGTGCACA
>ML822406.1:44935-63258 GCA_009831015.1 Picea engelmannii
GTAGGTGTCTGTAACCAAGCTCGGACACAGATCTGTGATAGTAAAACTTCACAGGGTATTCTATTAAAACTTAGAAGATGGCATGCATTAGTTTCCTCATCTTAGTAACATCCCAGAACATACCCAAAGATAGATTGGCGCAGTAACAATAAATGATTATATATCCTAAGAACTTAGCACTGAGTTAGATCTAGCATTCATTTATCCTTAACATAAGTAAAGAACTAATAAACAACAAATCTATCTATCATACATAATAATCAAAGCACTGAGCAGATTTATAACATAAACAACACAGCACAAAGAAAACCAAAGACACAAGATATACGTGGTTCACCCTAGTGTAGGGCTACATCCACCAACCGCTTCACCTTCTTTATTATTCATCTAAATCTTACATTCATTCACTCCTGTGCACTAATCCACAGAGCCAAGATTCACATTAGACAGGAGATCTGCGCACTGAGCACCAGATCCTCCTTCCAAAACTAGGTCAGGACACAGAGCCAATTCTCTATCAAGCACAGAGCCTTACTCACATACATTCCCTTGCACAAAGCTAATAACATTACTTTCACTTAGCTCTCCACTCTTCTCTAAAAGCTTCTACTTATACCATACATTCTTACTTATTTATACTTTTACAATCCCTTACAATAAGGCCTAATCATGGGTAAACCCAATGGCCCGACATCCCATAAACACATTAAAAAAAACCTAAAGAACCCCTTAATTGGTCCACATAGCCTGAAAAATAAGTGAGATCCGTGATCTCAGCTCCGCTTGGGCGCTCCTTCTTCAAACAATGTGTCGAAGTTCAAAAGGGGTCCAAACCTGACAAAGGTTTCCTCAAAACTTGGTCGAGGGACAACAGGCCCCCCAGACTCACCGGTGACTCGTCATGAGTCACTTGGGTCTCGAAAATGTTGCTTCAAAGGCCTCGAGATTAACTCAAGCTGCCTCGACTTGCTTCTTCACTTGAGCCTCCTGCTCAGTGAGCTCCTAGATCATCTTCTCTGTAACAGGCCCTTCCAGGCATTGTTCTATCATTGCAACCAATTGGTCCAATTGCGAGCCATGTCCATCAATCTCTTCGAACACCTTGCAGGCTTCGTCCTGCACAAGTTGCAGCTTCTGTGTGACTTCCATTACCTTTCCCTGGAGGGTAGTGACATGTTTTTGTACTACACATTTCTCCTTGGATATTTTCATTCTTTCAACTGTGGTGAGCAGCTTCATCTATGCCTACCCATAAAATGTATGTTGTTGCGCCTCCTATATATGTGCTTCCAGCTTTCTTAGCTTTGGATCCTCTATGAGGAGTTCATATGATTTTGCGATTCTATCACTCAGGTTTTTTCACTCTGAGGCGAGGGATCTTATCATTACTACTGTTTTCTTAGCAGTTTCCTCTCTCTAGTCACGCACCCCCTGTGGGGTGCTTGGCACTACTTGGGACTCTTATTTTGTTATCCTGGCTTGACGCTGCTGGATGGTCTCAGTGAGCTTCACTACTTGAGCCTCGACCAAGTCATGTTCCTTCTATGCCAACACTAGCACCGAGTGGCATGCTTTACTCACTACCTCTTTGATAGCAACCCGCTCTGCGAGCAACTACTCCTTTTCTCTCTGTAGCTGGGTTTTTTTCCTCCTAGAGCATCGCTTGAAACTCTTCTCTCTCACTTTCATAGGAGGCTACACTGTACCACACTACTCATAATCATTCTAAGCCTTCATCTTTCTCTTGTTTCAAGGATTCTATAGCCTTCTCCTTCTCTTCCCATAATTTCTGAAGTCAGTCTTTTGTCACATCTGTAAGTCTTCTCAATTGGGCTGGTTTATCCTCCAATTATGAAATTTGTGATGCAGTAGGTATTGCGCGGACAAAATGAACAACTTGTTGTACTTATTTCAATTCATTTTTTATCCTTCCATATATATCCTCTTTCTTCTCTCCATGTCTCTGCAATATATCCTCAGAATCATCCTCCATAACTCCGCGGACCAAACTGATATCCTCCTCCATAAGAGTAAGCTCTAACTGGGGCTTATTAGTGTGTGTCTTCTTCCTTGCTGAAGGTTTCTTTGGAGAAACTTTCCTCTTCTACGGTGTTACTATCCCAACAGGGGGATCCTCAAGTGGAGAGGTGGTAGCTTCACCTCCTCCTTTCCCTTCTTCTCCTTCATTTCCTCCTCCCTTTCCTTCTACTTCGTCTCCTCCTCCTCCTGGTGAGACAGATCCATTATCTTCAAAAGAATTGTCCTCCTCATCAGTCTCTATATCTTGGACTTCCTCTTGCTTTTTCTTCTTTGTCGTCCCACTAGACTGTCCAACATGCTCGACCCAGGTGACTATCAAGCTTCCTATGGTGTCAGTTTCGGAGAGTTCTGCATCAGCAACAGGTACAAATAATTCCTCCAGACACTCCTTTGTAATATTCTCCATGTCTTCATCTGTTATCTTGTAGTATGACTGTGACTCATCCTGGTTTTCATATCAGTGCGCAGTGATGTAGATGAAATGTGGATCTGTGCGGAACATTTATATTGGTCGGTACTGGTGCAGGGTGCGCGTTGTCATGCGCAGAAATGATTCAATGGAAACCTTCAATTGTTGATAGTATGCAAGAAACACAACATTGGAATACCATTGTTTCATCATGTCGTTGGTGTACCACAAGGTGGAAAACCTAGTATCCAACGGCTCTGAGGGTTCGACCTCTGGGAAGGTGGCTCCTTCAGGCATTTTCCAAATGACAAATGTGATCAAAATGATCAACCAACTGTAGTGTAATTCATATCACAAATCCTGGGCTTCACGACAATCTTTCTCTAGTTCATTGACGAGGTAACTCAACAAGTTCATCTGCATGCCCTCCACACATTTTCCTGCAAGGTCCACCATGAACCCGATGACCTGTGTGGGGCGGTTCTTCCTTATGAGCGTCCCAGCTATGAGTTGGAAAGTGAGGTGTATTGTGCCATCCTGTATAGAGGCTACCTTGTAACCTCACTTTCCTTTTTCGACTTCTCTGTAAGCTTCCTTGATGCGCTATGCCAAGGAGCGGTCTGAAGCCTTCACTGGATAAAACTGTTGAGGGTCAGGTCCCTTCATGCTTAAGCCTATGATTTGGTGGATCAGCGCCAGATCCACAGTAATCCTTCAGTCGAGCCATAGGTATCTTCCATAATAGTACGACAAGATAATTTTAACACAAGAATTAACCTCCTGGTGGTGGCCAAAATGGGGAATCTTCATCATATTTAGCATGGTGGGTTGTGTCAGTCCCTTAATCCATGGTTGGAAGATGAGGCGAGGCTTCTTCCCAATTGACTTCATCAAGTAGCGGTGGGGTTCTAGCATAGCATAGTTCTTCCTGTCTCCTAAATTGAATTCGTTGTTCTTTAGTAGCGAGATATGTCCTAACTGACTCCCGACTACATGTATTCCTTTCGAAATGTATGCGGTGAATACGGTGTACTCAAAATCTCGTGGGATGTTTTCACAGTTAACTGTGCCAGATAAAGGTGGGATATACTTTGGTAGGATGGACAGGATCTTCTTCACATTAGCCAGATCACCGTGGTGCTTACTTCGTTGCTCAGTTGTGGGGTTGACACGACCAGAATGACGTCCAGTCGAAGGTGTATACTGCAGTCCCCTAGTCGACGATGCCTGGACACCTTCAGATAACGGTATGTCATCCATTATCTTCTTGAGGACTTCCTCGAGAGACTTCTCTAATTCACTAGGTTCGCTCGACATTCTAACTTTTAAACGGACAGGTCGGGGTAGGCGAACATATAAGCGGGGTATACAAACAGATAGTGAGGTCTAGTTTTTGATAACACATCTCAACACACAATCAATTATCTTCTTGGCTCAGTTAATCATGAGTAGCAAAAATTGGTCCCAACGCAGCGACCAACAAGTTAAATAAGTTGGGCCTCATAATGGTTTCTTCCAACAGCCAGGAATGCTTCCATCAATGTGAATCTTTCCATTATGGCACGGTCGCAACGTCCAAAAGTAGTCCATCTGCCCATAGTTGTGTTTTCTAACCGTTCCAGAGCGTCATTCTAATGGTTGGGGTGCCTCCAAAGGTCATATAGCTTCGCCAAGGAGAAGTCCCATAACACACGGTCCTGTTGTTCCAGTGAGGTGCAAATCATGTGAACCTGCCTCCTGCGAGGTTCCAGTCTGCAAAGTCTTCCATCTGCTCTTTGTAGATTCTTGTAGATTTTCCAACTTAGCTTTCTTTTTATTGAGCTTCCTTTCCTTCTTTCATGTGATCTAAGTTTCTCTAACTATTTCTGGAATCCTCTTTCCATTTTTATTCTTATATTCCCCTAACGTAGTGACTTCGCACTATTGATGTGCCCTCAAAGGGTTTGAAGTTAATATCCCTTCGCTTAATACTTCCTGGGTGGATATAATTCTTTCTTGAATGGATAGGTCCTTCAAACCTTCTTGCATTCTTTCAACCTTGACAGCTGATTCTCTTGCCTTATGTCCCTCATGTGTTGTCACTTTGTTCTGTTGCTTTGACTTATCCTCTTGTTCTTCTATTAGTTGATCTATTTTTCTAGCTATTAAATCCCTTAGTTCTTGATTTTTATTTACTGTATCTTCTTCCTATGCTTTCCTTCTGATCTGATCCTTCTCAATCCAAGTCTTACCTAACAAAAGTTGGAATGGGGGGTTGTTCTCAACAAACTTAATGACTTCAAATTCCTCTTCATTCGATGTTCCATGAATAATAATAGGTACATTAATAACTCTTCCACATAAGGTTATCATCTTTCCCTTAAACAATCCTATCCTTCCCAATGAAGGTACCACAGTAGGCTTTCCAAAAATTTCCCAAGTGTCTTATGTCATAATATTCACTTTTGTTTCTTCATCCAAGACACAGTCTATGTCGAAGTCTTCTATTCTTGCACTTATGTGTTCTTTTACTTCAAATATCTCTGGTAAACTGACATCTTTGTGAACATCCATCGTTTCTTTCAACTGTAATAATGTAGTCTGATATTTATCTAGATATTTCTCTTTATGATTCTCTAACATGCCCTTACTCTCTTGACTTCCTTCATAGTTTTCTTGTCTCATGTTTATTCATTCAACTTTATCAATCATCCTTGGACTATCCTCAACCTCATGACCAACAATCTTACAACAAAGACAAATAGGACCTGTGCCAGGGCATTCCTTAGAAATATGTCCCGGTCTTCTGCAATTATAGCACAATGTCAATCCTCTATTCCTTTTAAATGTTCCCCAACCTCTTCTGTACTGCGCACTAGGATCACAGTGTTGGACCTACACTCTGCAAAAAATAATTCTAGGTTCCTGCATCCACTTATTAGTCCAAAAAATATTTCTATGCATAGGAATAACATGTATTTCTTCATTTCTATTAACTTTACTCAGATCAACTCTTTCTTTCAACTGCGCCCTAGCCTTCAGACTAGGACATAATCTGTTAAGCATACTTAAATTCATGCTTTCAAAAAAAAAAAAATCACTTATCTTTCTCTTGTCAAAGAACAAAGCTTTACCTCTTTTAAGATCTTACCTCTTTACTTTGGATCAGATTTCTTTCTTAGCACAGAGCTTCGCAAGTCAAGTAGAGTATTGCTCACTTTAGCAGTAGATCTATGCATAGAGATTCTCTTTTCTTTACTTCAGTTCCCAACAATCATAGTTTCAGGTCCCGGCAACGGAACCATTTGTTGGCACAAGGAAAAACCCAGGGTTCAATACTTAACAGGGCACCAACAAAACCCTGACTACCGACCCTTTCGGTGACACCTGTGAAGCAGGTGAAGTCTTACCCGAGGTAGAAGCAGGGTGGGTTACAAGAAGTAGGTGTCTATAACCAAGTTAGGACACATATCTGTGATAATAACACATCGCAAGGTATTATATTAACACTTAGAAGATTACATGCATTAGTTTCCTAATCTTATTAACATCACAGAACATACCCAAAGATAGTTCGACGCAGTAACAATAAACAATTATATATCCTGAGCACTTAGAACTGAGTTAGATCAAACATTCATTTATCCTTAACACAATTAAATCACTAAGAAACAACAGATCTATCTATCATACATAATAACCAAAGGACTGAGCAGATTCATAACATAAACAACCCAGCAAAAAGAAAATGAAAGACACAAGATATACGTGGTTCACCCCAGTGTGGGGCTACGTCCACCAACCGCTTCACCTTCTTTATTATTCATCTGAATCTTACATTCATTCACTCCTTTGCACTAAGACACGGAGCCAAGCTTTGCATTAGACAGGAGATTTTCGCTCTGAGCACCAGATCCTCCTTCCAAAACTAGGTCAAGGCACAGAGACAATTCTCTATCAAGAACAGATCCTTACTCACATATATTCCCTGGAACAAAGCTAATCACATTACTTGCACTTAGCTCTCCACTCTTCTCTAAACTATTCTACTTCTACCATACATTCTTACTTATTTATACTTTTACAATCCCTTACAATAAGACCTAATCTTGGGTAAACCCCATGGGTCGACATCCCATAAACCCATTAAAAAAACCCTAGAGAACACCTTACTGGGTCCACATAGCCTACAAAATAAGTGAGATCTGTGATCTCATTTCTTCCTGGGCGCTCCTTCTTCGAACAATGTGTCGAAGTTCAAAAGTGGTCCAAACCTAACCAAGGTTTCCTCAAAACTTGGTCAAGGGCCAACAGGTCTTCTTAACAAAAGTCCTCTCTTAGGTAGAGGTTTGGTTTCCTTTTTTATTAATGAAATTTGATCTTATTTTCACCCTTTCATTTGAAATTAAATCGTTTTAGCTTCTTCAAAATTTTCGGCTAGAGTATGTTTGGAAACCCTTTTTAGGAACATGGAAATAGAAGCTGGGAGAGAATTAGCTTATACTTCAATTTGCAACTCCTAGGTAGGTTTAGCCTCAGGTTGGAATTTTTTCAAAATGGTGGTGAACCTTTGGTTGAAATCCTTAACATTTTCTTTTGGACTCATAGTAGCGATGAAAAGCTCATCCATTAAATCTCTTGTGGTAGTTTCTTCGACAAATTTGTCCAAGAAATCCTTTTGAAACTTTGTCCAACTAGTTATGAAACCAACTGGCGGGTTGAAATATCAAGTCGAAGATAATTTTTCAAAGGTATAAGGGAAAATTTTGCATATTACATCTTCGTGTTGCACATTCATCAATCTATAGCTAATATGAACTTTTTACTATGGTCCTCGAGCAATTCGGAGGTTTCAGGGTCAAATTTAGGAAGTAATTTTTATGGATGTCTTGGTAGGCTATGAACCCGTCCTAGGATTTCCAGAGAATATCTTTCCAACCATGGTTGGTTATCCTGAGGTTGATTTACCCCTTATCCATTGTTATTATTATTATCCTACATGTCTTGTTATTCGAAACCTAAGAGATCTGAGTTAGACCCTTCCTCTTCAGATTCAAAATCATCAGGTTTAGACTAATTACCATCCAGTGTTTCGGGTTTCAGATTAAGGGGTTGTTCGATCTCTGTGAGGGACAAATTCAGCAGGTCTTCTATCATGTGAGCAAATACATGGTCAAGTGTGTCAATAATTGGTCTTCGTATTTGTTTTCTTCGAGGAATTAAAGGATCTAAAGGTAATGCTTCGATTTTTTGGGTGTAAGCTCTAGTGATTCTTCTAAACTTATTTAACTCTTTGTGGGGAAGAGCGTAAGGTATTTATGGGTATATGTGTTATTCCTCTTCATGTTGAGGTAAGTTACTCGTATCGGGAGTACTCTTTGTTTATGCTTTTTCTTGAGAGTGACTAGCCATGCATGTGGGTTGTTTTGAATCTACAGGCTTTGCGGAATATTTTATCAGAAATATTGTTAGTCATGCATTCATTCATGCCCTCCTTCTAGCACCAATTCTTTTGAGGGGTATGATCTCCCTTTAACTCAACAACATGAACCAAACCTGCTTAAGAGGCCCAATTAGACTCTTTAGTGTTTGATGAGTGGTAAGGTTCTCTAGATTCGTGATCTGGATAGAATTATCGATAGAATTTAATCGTGATTGACATATATGTATTTTATGTTAATCCTTTCCTCATGCGATGAAATTCTCTTTTTTTTTTTTCTAACATTTATAAAAAAAGAAATATAGATCTTTAAACTAGATGGCAAAGGGAAGCTAACTATGTGTTGGCTGAACGTAGGGTTGTAGGAAAACCTTATACCGTAGCATGCAAACGAAGAATATCTAAACTACTTCAAACTATCATTAATACCATTTTTATTAGTACGCATTCAACATTGTCTGAGATAACAGTTACAGAAAGAAAATATATATGTGACAAGAAGTTAGCACAATAAAAAGTAATTTTCAATGCTCTATTATCAATCACAGGTTAACACAATCAATTTCTATTCATCAACTAGAATAAAAGAACTATTGCAGCATTATAAGATAACTTTAAATAACATATACAACAACTCTTACTCAATGAAGCAGCAAATATTTAATCTGAAGACAAAGATAATCACCCTTGGTCCAATAACATTCACGCTTTAGATGATATAAGAGTGCCACGTGTATAAACTGATGGATGCCACGCATCTCTAGATATTTGGGGTTCGAGAGTTCTTGAATGAAAATTTTGGATACCTCCTGGAGGTCTTAACTCACAAAGTGATTAGACAATGATTATCACTAATTAACCCAGGATTAAGTCATGTTTAACATTTAAATATTTCAGGACTTCAGGGGCTCCGGTGCTTTGGGGATTCAAAGGTCTGTGTTTGTTGTGAATTGAAATCCCCCAGACTGAAAATATCTTGGAGCTGACATGTCAACATGACGTCACTATTGTTGATGTGTCCTCATGACAGAGAGTGACACGTGTCACCCGAAAATGGGTGGATGACGTAACCCAAATGACATGAAATGAGTGCCATGTGTCAACACCGATGGATACCACATGACTCTGACGTTTCTTCATTCAGGATTTTTTGAGTGCTAAGTGTGGAGATCTTCCGAATGGTTGATCTTGCAAGGCGATGCAGCAATTAGACATTCAGGAGCTTTTGACAAAAATGAGCTTGGACGTTTCAGAATTTGGGAGTTACGGAAAGAAGTTTGTGTAACTCTGTGATTAAACCTCACGCATTTATGAAAGCCTGAATGTACAAGAGTTGTTGATATGATCGACCTGCTGGATATTTACCATTGAAAATTTGCCCTGTATGTTTTCACAATCCAAGCCCGAAAATGACTACTCTGAATTACTGCATTTTGTTCACGGGTGTTCCCTGTGCATACAAAAAGGCTTGGTAGACCTTTTGTGAGCTCAATCAATGGAAATCATGATGACTAATATTCTGAACCAAATCAAGACATGTAATTATCCTTCAACAAAAACATAAACAAAATGTGCAAAGACTCAATCAAGAAAAAAAATGATAGAAACCAAGTCATTTAGAGAGGGAAATTGGCTCAACCAACCAGAAGGGGAATTATTTTCAAGAAGGTATAGGGAAAATGAGGCCGGAGGGGTAGGGGTGTAGACTTAGGTCTAAACATTGGGGATAAGAATAATCATGGATCAACCAGGGTTGTCGGCATTGGCGGCTAAAAGTTCGAACTAAAACCAGGAGTTTAATGTCCAATCAATCAATAGATAGTTAATGAGTGTATCAGCGTCGATGATTTATCTTTTATGTTATTTCATTGGCGCCTCTAGGAAAAAGTTCTGATGCCGAAACAAAAATGCCTCACGGTGCTGACGTGAAAATATAGATATGACACAGGGGACATCAAAATATGACATGGATAATTCCTATGCAATACAGACTGTATACATGGAAAACACGTGGTGATTGATTTGACCTCTGGGGCATGAGGAGCGTTTCTTTTCGGTGTTGAGGATTTTCCTTTTGACACAAGTTGATGTTTCATTTCCTCTATTCATCGATGTCAACAATATATCAATGACCGATGATCGACTATAGTGGTTTCCTATGTCGACGATGTAACTTTCTGGTTCTCTAATGTCGATGGTATATCGACGATTTTTAGAAAAACTTTTGCAGGCCAGAATTAGCGATCAACGCACCCTTCCTCTCATTTATCTGATGTCGATGGTGCATCGACGGTTGACGATTATTGTTGTTATGTGAGCATTTGTCCTCTCATATTTCTCTGATACTGATGATAGGCACATGGCTAAAACTTTTAGCTGCATACACTTAGTCTAAATGCCAAGTTTACTTAGAAAAAAAGGTCAATATGTTCAATAACTCCAAACCAAACCGAATGTGATCGATGATAAAACATAAAAACACATAAAACACATTGATCCCTACATGACTAACTAAATTCATAAAATAAAAAATGGTACCCAAAAGAAAATTCAAAAAAACTTTTAGGGTGTGTTGAGTGCTCAATAAGAGGGAGTTGAATTCTCTACTATCCTAAATGGATCGTGTGATCCCCCTATGTTGGTACTACTAGAGGTATGGAGATCTCTTGAAGAGTGAGTTCCTGTAGGGATGGTGGCACCTCCAAGAGTATGACTACTCCCAGAACCAAAAATTCCCCCAGGGGAAATGTGGACCCTCTAGGAACGATGTTCCCAAAGTTAGTCTCAAGGAAGAAACCTGTTTCACAACTGAGAGGGGGGGGTGAATCAGTTGTTACCGAGCTTAAACAGTTATGCTTATTTTAAACTCTTTACAGAGCACTGAATGACAATCACAATAATGCAGGGAAGTAAGCAATAGAACATTCAACATCATCCACACATATGAAATATACAAAGCCAAATATTTCCTGAGGAAACCCATAAAGGGTAAAAACCTCTTCTTCTTTATATGATAAGTAATCTTTACATTCTGTACATTATCATACTTATGAGCACCAACACATAATGAGGCTAAAACCTCTATTTTGCAAGCTGTAACTTGCTGAGAGCACCAACTCTTTGTTTCCTCTAGCACCTACTAGAAGGAAGCACCAACTCTATGGTTTCTCTAGCACCCACTAGAAGGAAGAACCAACTCCCTGGTTTCTCTAGCTCCCACTAGAAGGAAGTAACAACTCCCTAAGTGTTCCGGCACCAGCTGGATGGAAGCACCAACTTCCAGTCACACAGGTACCAACCTGTATAACAGAGAACAACAATTCTCCCTTGCACCACCCTGCCACCCTAGTTTCTCTGGCTACAACCAGATGGAAGCTACAACTCCCTGTGTTCAAGCACCCACTTGAACCTCTGAGGACAACAGTCCTCCCTAGAACCTCCCTACCACCTTAAATATAAATCTTTACTACTGAAACTTATTACAGTGATATAATGTTCATCAATGGCTTACCAGTCTCATCATTGTTCTGCTATGCTGCTCTGCTCTCTTGTATCAATGTCTCTCTGCCTGCATCTTCTTGCGCTTTCTGATCTTCTTCTCTTCTCTACAAGTGCACATCAGCCTTCTTTTACTGTCTCAGCTATGCATCTCTGTTCTTTACTTCTGCTGCACTTTATGCTCTGCGTCTTATTTTGATTCTCTGAATTATGCCTCTTCTATGTATTTTAGCTCATGCCCACAGCATGCCATTTCCCCGTGTGTAATTCCTCTCTACCGCAACCCCATCTCTTATTTGTTCTTCATTCTTATAGTCTTTTTGCACCTTGTGCATGCAATATGTGCAATGCTTCTGCATGCTCTTCATGTCGAGTGCTCTGCCTGATCATCATTGCAACTCTTCAGCTTCTCTTGTGGTTGAACCCATGTGTCCATCATCACTGGGTGTTATGCTGAGATTCCTTATCTTGTCTAGCAGTTGAAACTCTTCGTCTTCTCTGTCACAGTCGATCTCAACCTCTCTATTGAAAATACAGGCTTCAACGCTCTTCCATCTGTCAATCGCCTCCTGAACAGTCTTCATTCCACTGGCAAGTGCCTTGATACTCTTCATCTTCTCTGGTGATCACCCTGAAGTCTCTTCCAGTCCTCTGGCAGAAACAATCAGTCATTTCTAGCAGTTACACTGTGAACCTCCAAAAACCACATCAAAAACTGAATCGCCACTGATCGATTAACTGTGAAGAGAAACAGCATCCCTTCGATCATATTCCCAAATAACCTGCACCGTTGGATCATAAATGATGGGTCTCTCGCTTATTTCACCATTTCACAATTCAACATTTCGGCATTTCGGCATTCCTGTGGTGAGGCATCTTGTCTCTCCAAGTCGCAATCTCCGAAATGGAGATTAGCTTCGTGCTACCTCCTCCCTTGAGCCTTCATCAATGTGACCATAGGTTATGACCAGGGGCCAATTCTGAACACGCATTTCGCCTTTAGCGTTTCAGGGATTCTGTAATGATTCGTCTCGACTCTCCATGTCCCAACCTCTGAAATGGAGCTTGTCTCTTCGAGCTCTTCTCTATAGCTCTTCGACGATGCGACCACCGGCAGTGACCAAGCGCTTATCCATACAGCGCTTTCACAATTTCGTATTTCAACACTTCGGGACTCCTTTGATGAAGAGTCTCGACTCTTGAATCCTCCAACTCACGGTATCTGAAACTCCAATAGATGTGCATGTTTCAGGATTTTCGGCATTTTTCATTTCGGCACTTCGAGACTCCTGTGATGAAGAGTCTCGACTCTTGACTCCTCCAACTCTCAGTATCCGAAACTCCGATTGATGTGCTTGTTTCAGGATTTTCGGCGTTTTGCATTTCGGCACTTCAAGACTCCTGTGATGAAGAGTCTTGACTCTTGACTCCTCCAACTCCCGGTATCCGAAACTTCGGTTGATGTGTTTGTTTCGGGATTTTCGACGTTTCGCATTTCGGCACTTCGGAACTCCTGTGAGGAAGAGTCTTGACTCTTGACTCCTCCAAATCCCCGTATCTAAAACTCTGGTTGATGTGCCTGTTTCAGGATTTTTGGCGTTTCGCATTTTATCACTTCGGGACTCCTGTGATGAAGAGTCTCGACTCTTGACTCCTCCAACTCCCGGTATCTGGAACTCCGAAATGGAGTCTTTGTTTCTGATACCCAAAATGGAATTTAGCTTATGATCTTTCCATGCGATCATCGTTGTGCTATTGGTCGTGATCTTTGCCATCAATGACAAACACGCATACTCTGCACTCTGCGTGCACCTATGCACTATCTCTTATGGTCTTCACGAGCTTGCTCTGTTGTGTCTTCCCAAAATACGTCTAGTTCCCGCCTGGCACATTATACCTGTACTCAAGCCATCATCGATGTTGTACTTGCCATCAATGACAAGCATACACTGCCTGTAAAACATGCCAACAAAACCCTTAGGACTGGATGTGGAAAAAAAAGGAAAACCTTCCCATGATGAAAAATTTCCCCCAAGGGATGTGCCCCTAGGGAAAGGTGTGTTGATCCATGGAAAAGAAAAACCTACCAAAGTACTGCTACTCCAAAGAGGATCAGGGACAACCCCAAAACCACTAGGAATACTCCATCCAAAAGGTACACCTGCACCTGTTGATACTGGGCCACTCATTGGATTCGTGGAGGTGGAAGGAATTCCATTTCCCATGATGAAAACAAAGCTCTCCCCCCCCCCACCAGAAAATAATCCAGAAGTGGGAATTGAAGGGATGGGCATCAGAACACTAGGTATACTAAAGGATGGAGTTGATGACACAACTGGTGTCCACCAGATGGAGGAACCAAAAACAAAAGGTGTGGATGGTGTAGGTCAAATGGTGCTAAGAGGTGGAAATCAAGATATTGTTGAGATGACCCCAGGGGAATTTCCCCCTGTCCCACTTGGGGATGGGCTCATAGGTTCAGCTGCACTAAACGAAACACTAGGTCTAGACATGGTGGGAGGATGACTAAACAAAGAGAAAGGTTCACTAAAAATTCCCCTTACTTGGACAAGTAAAGGGGCGTCTGACTCAGTTAAAGGTGGATTGAAATTTGGTGGAGGACGTTTGTCTACCACTTCCACTTCAACCAAACTGGTCTCATCAAATCAAATCTAAGACCCTTTGAA
The DNA here is from genome assembly GCA_009831015.1 of Picea engelmannii. Lineage (NCBI taxonomy): Eukaryota > Viridiplantae > Streptophyta > Pinopsida > Pinales > Pinaceae > Picea > Picea engelmannii. The sequence goes on from ML822406.1 coordinate 58,989, forward strand.
TTCCTTTTCTTCGATCTCTCACCACTTTAGAGGTGGTTGCACCTCTGTAATAAGCTCAATTCCTCATAATCGACGAGACTGGAGCAATAATTCAACCACGGTGAATAAACTATGTTACTAACAAACATAAATCAACCTATGGCCGACCTATAATCAAACTCAAAGAGCACACTCTTCATCAAATATAGGCAACAACAAGCAAACCAAATGGCTCAGGGGCCTTCCGAAAACCATCCCTATGGGGGGGGGTCAAGTCGCCCATAAGATTATCTAGTGAAGGTGTGAGGAGTAGTTACAATGATCACGTGAAATAACCATGGCTGGTGTAAGTACACTTTATTAAGGGGAGCACCCTCCAGGGGAAATGAGACCATGAACGAGCATCTTCCCTAGGTACTACAGGTATGTCCTAGCTGCATTCACTTATGTAGATCCCTAGGAAAGGTCACCAAGGCTACCACCTAACAACCAATGGTCAAGCGAACAGTCGTAAGTCTGATCGCACGTAAGGGCAGGGTAGCTAAGCCCGAAGCTTTGAAGGTGTCAACCAAAAGAAACCCCGTATACATAACGATCGAAGCAATACCAAAAAAAAGATAAGAAGAGAGGGGTAATCTCCCTAATTTCCTCGATGTGACCTCGTGCTTGAATCCTATGTTAGAGGAGATTCCCAACAAACTAGTTGCAAGAATGGATTTTCATGCTCGTTAATGACTTCTAGGTTTCATTTTGTGGCCTTGGAGAGTTTACTCTCCAATCCTATTCCAAGGCCCTAATCCTAGCTAATGTTGCTTCACTATAAAAAGAAATATTTCTAATAAATTTTAGATTGCGTAATTTATTTTTATGGCTATTGCGTAAGTCCAAGGGTAATGGATGAAACTTTAATGATGTGACGACTCTTCACCCAACCAAGCAATGCATGAATGATGATGCAATTTCATTATTTTCAATGAACTCTAGCTACGGGAGGGAAAGAGACTTTTCTTTTTATTTTCCAATTTCATAAATAAGTCCTCACACACACTAAGAAACCAATCAAGAAAATCAGATCTGAAACCAATCAATGTTTCTAATTCTCTTGTACACTAATGCTTCAAAAGAAAATCTAGCATGCAACATTTTTATTTTTATTTTTGTCTTTTTTATATTTTTCCATTTGAAATGTAACAATTCATGATCTAAGCAAGAAAGACAAATAAAAAAAGGAAAACAAAAAACAAGAAACAAGAAAAATGGGTTGTAGAATATTGGGAATGAGGCTATATCATCCCACTCCAATGTCACTATAGAGATCACACCAAAACTTGAAAAACAAAAATCTAATGGAGATCTAGAGTTTGAGAGCAGAAATTTGTAGGGACTGTACTACACTCTATATTTATCGGAAGCATATGATTCAATATATCAAAATAAATCCCCAAAAATACTATTTCTAATGGATTTGGTTTGGCTACAATCTGAATTCTTTGTCAAAATATATTAGCCAAATAGTCCATGCAGCTATCACGAAAAATATGCAAAATAATTGATTTTGAATCAGCGATAACATTGCTTTCCGGACACCGATCTAGATGATTTTTTTTTTTTAATTGGATAATTTTAGAGAGGATTCCACATATGTAGCTAATTGATTCATATTTTTCAGGGAAATTTAAATAATTGTGTCTAAATTTTGTGTCCCTCTTTTAGAGGAAAACTCTTTAAGAGAGCCAAGGAAAAAAGAAAAGTCCCCAGTGGAGTCACCAATCTGTTGTGGGATTTTTTCTCACAAAGATATCACTGGAAATATTAGTAAGATCTCCCTAGGATTTGCCTAGGAACCCTAGACAAGAGTGGGATAGATTTCTTATGGTTTTCCTATAAATAAGCAATAAGATCATTACACAAGGAGATGGAAGAATGGCATACATTTTCTTGAAGTTTGTTGTTGGTGTTGTGTGTGGTTTGTAAGACCCTAGGTTTGAGTTATCTATGACCAAAAAAAGCCACCAGATACTATCCCTTTCGGCGTCACCCGCTTGCACCTATGAAGTCTCACCCGAGGTATCTATTGGTACTGTAAGAACCAAGCTTCTACACTAGTAAGGGAATGCGAGGAGATCATTTTGTTCATTCTTCCTTATTAGTTTTGTGTGCGTAATTGTGTTCTTGTTATGTATTAACTTACTTAGCGATTAATATTCATATTATCCACATATTCCAGATTATTGCATAAATGTATTTTTGTAACAATCATGATTATTGCACAAAGATTAAACATAAGACAAAGCTAATCTACTATGCATCTAGACATAACTCATCAACAATCACATAAAAGACATGTCACACAATATTTAACGTGGTTCACCCAACTCTGGGCTACGTCCACAATGACTGGCTTATTTATTATACTTTTGGTAAGTGCTTCAGGCTTGCACACTATGCTTACAAATATGTATCATGGTATCTTTCTCTTCTACTAGCCTAGCCACTCTGTAGTGCAATATTATCCCTGTCTACATCATCCCTTACATTCAGACATTGATTCATTTCTTTTATAGACTAAAAACAGACAATAATGGATTAGAACCCACAACAACAAGGAACGAATCATATGCTAAGATGAACCAACAACACATAAAGAGAACAAACAATACATAGAACCCCTATCCTACCAACCTGTTACCTATTTATACATACAATCGAGGGCTTAAAATCATACTTGGTTCATCTCAAAATGCTATTAAATTGCATGACAACTCCAGTTAATTGGTTGTTCAGCTTATTTCTCTTGCTTTTCCGTCTGTATGCTACTTTTTCACTTTGACTTCTTGTTCTTCCTACTTTTTCACGTCCTTCCATCTTTAGCATATAGAGCTATCATCCTTCCTTTTCACCCACTTTCTTCTCCTTCTTTTTTCTATTCTTTATTCATCTATTTGCTTTATTCTCTTTCTCTTCTTTATTCTTCTCTTACTACGCATTGTACTTCTATATGTGTCTTTGTTGCTCATTGTCCTCTTGGATGCACCTTAGTTGCACACTCTCTAATCTTCCTTCTTCTCTTCTCCACCTATGTTGTGCACTTCTTTTGTACTTAGTATTTTTCCCAAAACTTTATTCCAAAAATTCCTATCCAACAGGCCTCCACCACTCACCTATGGATCATCCTGAGCCACTCAGGCATGTTTCCTGCTCTTCCATGCTGCAACAAAATTTTGGGAGGTTTTCGTTGCTACATCCACTTATTTGATTATCGTTGCCTCTGTTTGTGTGATCTATTTTCCCCCCTTGCGCAGTCAAGACTGTGATTTTTTCCTCTACTTAATGTGCTTCCTATTTGACCTATCCCTACACAGTGGAAAACTCCCCTATTATCCTCACCGCTTCTTCCTGCAGTGGTCCCAATCATTGTTGAAGGATCTTTTGTTGATCCCTCATATTCTCCACTTCCAAGTATGACTGCCTCTGAGCTAAAATGGTTATCATATGTTCCGTTGGTGGAAGTGTAGCAACCCTATCTAAAGCTTGTTGTGCTTGTTCCTATGCTTCTCTTAACTTGGCCTCAATGGACTTCATCTTAGGATCCTCTACCAATTTTTTCCAAACCTATGCGCTCTCCTCACAGAGTTATATGAATTCTCCTTCTATCCTCTTAATATTGGAAGCTATTGTGGTTGCCATTCTTTCTCTACCTTCTCTCACTTTTAGTGGTGATCCTGGCATGCTCTAAATTTGTAATTCCTCAATCTGCGCTATGAATCCCTTGATCAGTTCACTGATAGTTAACATGTGTTCTTCCATAGCATCTTCTACTACTATGGGGACGTTCAGAATAGCCTTGTAAAGTTTTTGGACTGCTACTTGTGTTTTCTACGCTATAGTTTCAACTTCATCCTTCTCCTTAAGGTATTTCCCGACCCTTTCCATGACCTCCATTTTATCCTTCAGTACCTCCCCCACTCATCCTTCAACTTCCTTCTTTTTTTGAATTGCAGTGTCATATTGTTGTTGCAACTAGACTCTTTCATCCATTATTCTTGTGAGCTCCCGATGTGCTTTCTTTCCTCTTCTCTAAATTTCTTGCAACGGGCCTATCTGCAAGTGTTATAGTCTTTGAATTGGAAACCTTGATACAACTAGATCCATATGTCCTAGTGAATTTACCTTTTGCTACAATTCAACAATCGAAAATTCCAATGCATCTGTCTCAAGTTGTAGTATCATGTGCCCAACTGCTAACTGGGTCATGACCGGATGCACACTTTCTACTTTCTTTCATGGAATC
>ML822407.1:21587-53846 GCA_009831015.1 Picea engelmannii
ATAGGAGGGCATGGTCCACCAAGGTAAGGGAGGAGATTGTAAAGTGTAGGATGTGGGGGAGTAGCTCTTGATTAGTCAAGACATAATCAACCGCTCTAACTCCATCGCTATGAGGAAAGCATGTGAGGCCCACTAAGCTAGGGTAGCATGAAAGACCGTTCAAGAACAATAGATCATGAGATTCCCCGAACTGTAGAAGGTGCCTCCCATAGGATATAAGGGGTCCAAGATCATCAACTGAAGTCCCGTGAAGGCCTGCAGTGCCCAAATCAATCTCCTAGAGGCAAAGGGCATCCTCAGATCTGTCATGAAGCGGTATATGTAACATGCTAGTACTAACAAGCATTAAAGTCCCCCAAAAGAATAACCTTGTCAAGAGTAGAGTAATGATAAATGTCAGCATACAAATCAAGGAAAGGGTCCCTATCATACTTACTGTGAAGTGTGAAGTGTGAAGGCATTGCAGCGAAGTAGCAGATGGTGATGTAAATGTCTCAAGGAAGGGGACAATCCCTCAAACTTAGACCCATAGGAAATTGGTGTGCTTATCAGAGGCAACCTGTAATGTCCCCACTTTGGGACATCATCACAGTGCAGAGGTTTATGATGACCAGAGTAGCCAGATGGATGTTATAGCGAGTACAAGGGTTATTGAGAGGCATTTTGGGGTCCAGCTTGCATTGCTCATCATATTCCATCATTATGAGCCATTCCGCACAGGTTGGCTTTGGTTCCGTGGCATTCCGATGATTTCCATGATTTTGACTATTTTGAGCTATAAGTTAATGGAATTCATTGAAGAGGTCATTGTGGGCACATTACTTGGAGGAACCTCTCAATGTAATAGCTCATTGGAATCGGGAGAAGCAACACTACAGGATGGGATGGTGAGAAGTGACTTTCAGTGGCCAGGGAAGCCACAAGGAGAGTTAAGGAGCTTTTCAAAGGTAAAAAGGTTAATTAATTAATTAAAGTGATTTAATTAATTAATTAAATATTAATAAAATGAAAGTCACTTTGAAGGGACAAGGTGAGCCAAAAAGTATAAAGGAAAGGCAAGGGCCTCTACTCATGGATTCATGTATGATCATATTTTGATATCTGGCTTTTAGCTAGTGAGCCCAGCATTGGGGGTTTGAGGGTTTTGACTTAACAAACCCTAGAGGACGATTCGGTGGTGAAAGATTCCACCTAGCTTATCCCAAGCTTGGTCTCAAAGATGCAATACGCTCCCACACCATTCTAGTTCCAAATCTACTCAGTTGTAGGAGGATTCTACATCAATTACATGTGCAGGTAGAGAGAGGGCACACCAGTTGAGGGTTTCCAGCAAGAGGAGCGCACCATCCATTGAGGGAGAATTCATTCTAGCTGAGCAGAAGAGATTTCAGGAATTCCAGGTATTAGGTTTTCCTTGCAGGTGTCTTGGCATCATTCTTGGTTGTTTCCGGAGGCATTTCAGCGGAGGGTTTATTTGTATTGAGATTGGGATGATTTCCCAAGAGGAGGGCGCACCATTATTTGGAGGGTAGCTAGATCGAAGGATCTAGCCGGTATTTGGCCTAGTTGAGCACTTGGGTTTTCATTGCCGTGCCCCGATCTATCATTCTAGTGGATTGGTGGAGCTGTTGGAGGTCTGTAGGAGAGAGGCCGAATTATTAGGGTTTCAGCCATCTAGGAGGGCGCACCATACATTGGAGGAGGTTCAGATCCATAGGGTTTGAGGGGGATATTGGAGATTCGGGCACCTGGGTTGTTCTTGCCATCACCCGATCTACTGTTTGGCATCTTTCTTGGGGTGATTGGACACATTTGGCAGCAGGGCCGAATTTTTTAGGAGCTTCAGCATTCCAGCAGGACGTGGCATCATCCAGTTAGGGCTTCTACACTTCATACGGCCAGATCTACCTTGGTATTGGTCTTCATCTCTTATCCAGCCTTTGGAGGCTTATTTTGTATTGTCATGAGCTTTTTGTAGCAGCTCATACTTCTATCTTGGAGCCATCTGTTGAGCATTCCAGATTGGCATCTTCATTGTAGCAGGTTCCTCTATTTCATGAATAAAATCATATTTGAGATGTTTTGGTTTGTCTATCATATTGCATATGGTTGAGGTATGTTCCATGATTGTATCTTCTTGTTATTTGCTGCAACACACATATAAACACACCAATAAACCCTAAGGCCGAAATCAAGAGGCCATTCAACAAGTAAACACATGTAAACAAATAGATCAGCAAAGTGTTTGACGAAATACCTCACTCAGAAAAAGTTTAAAAAAGACACCAAAACCGTGATGATCCTGGCATAATGGCTTGGGATCATTACACAACCATACAAATTTTGTCCTTGAAAGAATCCCGGATGAGGCATGCGACGCCTCCTGAACCCCTCACACTGTCTGAATGGCAAGTATCCTTGTTGCATGCAAGGACAAATGGTAGCCATGGATCATAGGTGGTATCTATTAGGGGCTCGCGTGGGTCTCAATAAGAAAGAGGAGGTCACAAGTCCCAAGCACATCATAGAGCATACCTGGAGAAGAGCAAAATGCGTCATTGCAGTTCCAGCACGTGATGGAAATGGCAGATGACCCCCCAACACCTTGATGAGCCAGTGATTTGGATTGCCATGGATGGGACCACCCAAGAGGGAGGAAGCCTTAAATAACTGCTTTGAGGTCCCGAATAACTACCCACTTATCATCTTCCTTATCTACCATAACCTGTTCCCGAGATTGCTTGAGATCTATCAATTAGGATCTCGTGAAGTCAGTGTCCAAGTGTCCAAGAAGATCTTCTGAGAAAGGAAGTAGAGTCATCTCTTAGCTTGGAGAGCTCTAAGATGATCCCCTAAAGTCCTAAAATGGATCAAAGGTGCTAACATCCTTCAAGTCAACGGTATTGTGAAGGAATGAAGAACCCATGACAACAGGATCTGACAAAGCAGAGACAGGGAGCCCACACACCCCAAGGTTAAGCTCCCTGGCCCATCTAAGACACTGCTCTGTGATTTTGGCCTGGCCCACTTCTTCAAATTCAGCGAGTCGGGGAGCCTTCTCCTTCTTTTGAACCCCCTGTACCCAAGACTCAGTTTCTTGCTTAATCAAAACCTGTTGGAATCTTATTTCTTCCTGCATGCTTTTAAGGTCAGAGATCTCCGATTGTAGTATAGAGGTATCCTCAGGTGGGGTGTTTGGAGATAAATGTTTTCTTGAGTTTTCATTTTTGTCACCAATTTTCTCAGGAAGTGGTTTTCAAATTCAACTTCCACCACTCTGAAGGATTGGTTATCTCGGACTTCAAGCTGCTGTTTTCAGATTTAGTTTGTTCCAATCTTGCCAGGATGGCCTGAATGTGTTATGCCCAGATGGTGAAATCACCAGAGGAGGAAAAATTGTCAATCAGATGCATGTTTGTGGGGCTGTAGGTGGTCCGATGTGTGTTCTCCCCCATCCCCTGCCCGTTATTCTCCTTTGCTGGTGAGAAAGTCTGCAGCAAACTGTTAGGCAGAGACAGGATGCTGGGGATCGGGCTGGTCACAAGGGAAGAGGTCAGGGAAGGACAGGACAGGGAGGAGGAAAGCAAGGAATAGGGGGGAAAAAGGGAAAAAGGAGAGGACGAAGGGGAGAACAGAGGGGAGCTCGAGTTTGCAGGGAAGGCCATGGGAACAGGCACACTGAAGAAGGAAGTACAACTCAACCATTCACCTGTTGTGGAACCACTGAAACTTCTGTTACCTGCTGCTACGTGCTGAGATATGGAAGAAAAATAATCCTGTACACAAAAAATAATTGGAGGTATCACCTTTACACTGCACAAGTTACAGATCCCTCTCTCTCGATCTCCACAATTCACATATCATGTATTGCTTGTTTCATAATCTTGACCCTTGACCTTTCAAATCACATGACTCTTCACCTTTCATATGACACATGTCCTTCTTAACTCAACAATTGTCCATAGATCTTGACACATGCTCCTCTTAAGTCGACACTTGTCCATATATCTTCACACATGCTCCTCTTAAGTCGACACTTGTCCATATATCTTCACACATGCTCCTCTTACCTAGACACTTGTCCATAGATCTTGACACATGGACACCCTAATTACAATAGGACTTTACTAATGATCATCCTGTGACTAACCTTAGCATGACCTTAACGCATTACGACCCACACAAATAATTTATTTGTTGATGTTTTCCAATAGTTTTTATGACCTCCTAGTATTTCCAAATTTAACGATTTCATTTCTGTTTTTGTTATTTTCAGCTCAGAATGAGAAACCTAGAATAACTCAGAAAGGGTTTGATGATAATTTGAGTCTTCCTAATATTTCTTGTTAATACTTTTTGCTAGTATTTCTATAATTTCAGATCTGAAATTCCTGAGCAAATCTGAGTGAACTAGAAAAGTAATTTTGTGAAGAAACCGCTGGGAAATGCCACTCCATTGGATAAAAAGATCGTTTACCATACCCATTGCTCAGAAGCAATTTTGCTCTTCCATTAAAGTCGATTATTAAAGATTTAAGAAAAGAATGTCAGAATTGTAATAGTCAAACAAATCTTGTACAATCAGTAGCAAAAAGTAATTATAGCCAATAGCCATTGCAAGGGAAATTGTCACACCTTGCAGCTCTGAGTCGGACTTTCACAAAGTTGGGATCTATGTCCATAGCCTGCATGCAGTCTGAAAGTGCATCTCTGAATCTACCAACAGCCATCCGAGTGGCAGCACGGTTGCTATAGCATAGCACTGATGCCCTGATATCGCTTTCTGACTTCTCACTTGGCAAGATGCAGCTTATCCCTTGAGTATAATATTCTTCAGCTTTAGAAAAATCCCCTTCTGCATATGCTTGATTCCCCCTGTTTGAATGATCAGAGTATACATAATTTTGCCAAATCTTCTATAAACCAGAAAGAAGATGATTTAATCCATGTCATTGTGAAAACACTTTTAGAATCTTGAATGCCATCTAATGGTGGTAAGGCAAAGTATGTTCAGGAAATTCCATAAAAAATGTACCAAATATGTGAATTCAATAAAAATAGCAGAGTGATGTAATCTCATTTCACTGTAGTGAAGGTAAGAAGAATGTTTGTACATCAAATCTAGCAAAACTAAAAGCAAAAAAATACAACAATCCACTTTGATATATACAAGAGCAAAGCTGTATACCTGAGCCGCCAACTTTCACAAGCCTGCTCTGACTCTGCACTTTTTACAGCCACGGGAAGAGCTAGTAGTTCACATTGTGCACTTGGCTTAGGCAATACTGAGATTGACTGTGGCACTGAGGATGAATCTAAGAGTCTGTCATAAGCCCCGATAATTATTCTATCTTTCTCAATTATCTGCTCAGTAGATAAATTTCCTTTGAAACCTGATGCACACCCTTGCGATGCATCAGTTTGAAAAACAAATGGTTGTGAAGCAAAAAGGGATGATTCAAATGTCCCGTCAGAAGCTCTGTATTTTGCATTCCCTTCCACTCTTGGCTGATAATATTTTTTTGCAGCTCCTGATGCTGAAGAACTTTGCCTGGCAGATGACCTAGAGGCAAAGCGACTTCTATGATTTCTTCCACTCACTCTAGCAGCACTACTACTATCAATGCTATTATCACATTTATTAGTCTTGACCTTCTCGGCTGGAGAATTTAACAGATCATTTTCAGAAGATGGATTAGGCATCTGCTTGTCAAAGGATGAACTTTTCCATATATTGCTTTTCGCAGGAATACCACATTCTCCTTCATCTTTACCACTCCATCTGTGCTGTTGTTCTCCTCCAATGGGCGACTCTCTGTTGTAGAAATTGTCAGCATTTGTTAGTTGATCACTATCTGTTCGCAAGTTTGCATCTGCAGCCCATGGCTCTTTTCTCTCCGTTTCTTTATCACATTGGTGCAAGTTGTATTGCCTTGGATATCTAGGATGAGAAGGACTACCCCAGAGCACAGAAAACTTTTCCAAGTCTGGCATGTTATCGTAGTTAACAGAAGCATTTTCAGTTGCACTTTCCATGCACCGAGAAGACTCACTCAACTTCCCCCCAGTATGATAGGCTCGATACACAATGGAATCGATGTTAGAACCTTGTACATTCTTTCTCTCTTTTTTTTTCCTAGTATGATGACCCTTACTTGCTCCCTTATCTGCTCCAAATTGAAACATATGATTTACGGTTGAAGATGACCTATCTAGAGAATGCAGTGACTTGTCTCTTTTCAATGTCAAATCCTCGCATGAAGTGGTCCTGCTAATTCCTTCTCTGCTATGTACTTCATTAGTTGCAGCTTGGTTATCTATGCTTTCATCAGCTGCCCCGTAAAAGGCAGGGGATGTGGCACCGCTAAATTCACAGGGGGTAGACTGTTCAACAAAGGAACTTGTTTTTACTCTGTCCATCTCTCTGCTCTCCGAATCAACCTTTACCCTTCCTACTGCATTCGATTCAAAAACAGAAGGAGTTTGTCTGATATCTAATGATTCCCTAGTACCTATACTTCTGTGCCCGGAAATAGGCCTTCCAGTAGCAACTAAATCATCAGACGCACGATCGCCACTGTTTTTCAAGGCATGTGATGAAGACATGGCGGGTATAAATCCTCCATCAATGCTATCAGCCCGGAACTCTTTTGCATTTTCAGTAGTAACAGTGGATGTCGAGTCAGGTACACCCAGGACAAAGGTTTTCTGCTCACTATTGCTTCCATGAGAAAATGAGTGAAAATTCCCAATCGTTTCCTTATGATCGAGACTCTCTTCTCTCCCTCCAAGTCCACCGACCACACCAGTGGAATTTGCCTCGTCGGCTCCTACGCCTGAGGCAATATCAGTTAATCCAGGGCCAGAAAAATGCTTACCACCACCACCATTATCACCACTACCATCATCATACTTGTAGTTTCTATTAAAATTTTCAACTGCAGAGGTCTGTCTATGTAAGGGCTCCCAGTTGTGAAAACGATGCACCAAATCATCATCATTCTTTGATTTTTTGAAATGATCAAAGAGGAATTTATCGGAGTCTTTGAGTCGATGATCTAGCGACTGAAATGGATAACTGGAGAGTTGATCTTGACCTGAGGATACGACTTTGCCTGATCTTCTTCCGCTCTTTGCAGCCCCGGCCTTCGTACCCTTATTTTTATCGTTATTGCGTTTGATTGAAACACCCGTTGAATCCAACAAGAAGGCATCAAAGGAAGAAGTGCGGCTGCGGCCACTGTTTTCCGAGGCTACCGCCGACTCATATAAAGGACTCCATTTTGTTCCATTAAAAGATGAAGAAAATGCAAATTCACTCGTACCGGTTGTTGCAGATTTCGATGATGCTGATGATGAAAGAAATGAAGATTGGCCGCCGAGGGTCCGATTGCCCGCGCCGAATTCGAATCTGGGGCTGCTCCAGTTCGTGCTCCCGAACGAAGGTGAAAGCGATGGCGATGGCGATGACGTTGGCTGGGATTGAAACCGTGATCTGTTGTTCTTGGAAGAATCCATGGATTTCAATTACAGGCAGGGGAAATGTGGAAATGCGAAATGCGATCTGTGTAGTAATTTGTGTAGACGTGAGATTTAACATAGGTCGATGTATGCAAGTTGGTAAAGCATATCTTTTATTCAAATTATTGAATATTGAAAAAATAAAAATAGGGAAAAAAATAAAAATAAAGTAAAGTGGGGCTGAGGACAATGAAAGAATATGTCCTTGGAATGTATGATGGAGAGATGAAATATATTTATAACGTTGATTCTTTACTTGGAACTTTATGATAAAATATTTAGTGTGTAAATTCTTTTCTTTGAACTTTGAGATAATATAAGTATTTTATTTGAAAATTTCAAATGTTTTATAATTATATTACGGATAATTTTTTATTTATAATTTTATTGTTGCTTTGGATAATTTGATTGTAGTGTTAATGTTTTGGGCAGACCTTTAACATTATTTATATGGTTTGTATCATTTTTTATTATAATTAGTTTTGTTATTAGTATAAATATGATTTTTTAAATATATATAATTTATTTTTTTCAAATAAAATTTTATGAATTTAAAGTGAGTAGGTGTCTCTAGTTGTTTTGCTAGTAAAAAAATTTATGAAGAAATTTAATAGAGGTTTTTAATATTCATGAATAAATTTTTTAATATATTTGTTAAAGTGGGTTAGTGTACTTAACTCTTTCCATGTTGTGAATAGTATTGTTAATAAATTTGTAAACATGGACTAGTGTATATAATCTAGGGAGATGTGAATCAATCATTTATCAACATAGAACTAGTTAAAGGTTAAATAACATTAATAACAACCGATTGAATTGATCCCTTCAATTAAAAAATGTTTGAAACACTTCATCCCTCTCTCAAGTACTTGAGTGAGAGTGAGATTGTTGATACCTTGCCAACTCATATAAATCGAAGGGTATACCCTTTACATTCACCTCGCATGTGTTCCCAAATTGGCTTAAAGACCCCCCCTCCACCCTCCTCTTTTTCTCGCAAACTCAAATGGGTAGGGGAAAAGTCATCTTACTTTCATGTCGCACCACATGCTTACGTGCAAAATGTTTGGGAACATATTGTCCCACCCTCAAGCACTTAAGAAAGAGTGAGATTGTTAGTACCTTGCCAACACCAATTAGACCACTAGGAGAAAACATGTTAAAAGTAGGATTTCAATGTCGATTAGACCATGAGAGGCAAACATGTGAAAAGCAAGATTTGAACATGGACAAGGAGGAGAACAACTTTTCCTCTTAAGCACCCGAATTAGAACTAATTGACATTTGTAATTATTATATATGTGACATTTGACAATATATTACTATAGTGACACATGTTAAGATTGTTTTCACATTATTATTTATTCTCTTTTATTGATTGCATACTTGTATAAACTATTTATCCCAAGCAGTTAGGAGATGAAACTACTGTGGTACAAAATCTTATTCTAGAAATACATCATTATAATAAAAGAATTTGCAATTATGAATGTCACGTAGATAAAATCAATGAATTAGATGTCAACTGGGTTTAGCTTGGGTGGTTGGGAGGAATGATTGTTATCCTCCCCACCAGGGGGTTCAATTCCTGCAAAGTGACATGTTGAGCTCATAACGAGTATATTGTTGTAATGGTTTTAAGCCATGTTGTTGACTTGCCTTCCGCCCTAAAGATTCTAGTGTTTTCCCTTAGTACCATTCTCAAAATGAGGGGAAGTACTCGAGGGTTTTCCCTGGGATTTACAACTTGAAAAAAAATAACAATGAATCAGATCTATCCTACACTGTATGATATTAAAATCCTCGTTAATGTCAGTGCCTCAAGTGATTCAAAGAATGAAACTATTGTGTTACAGAACCCAATTATGAGGGTATGCCATTATAGTAAAAAAGTTTGCAATTATGAATATCACATCGATAATAACAATAAATTAGAGATGTCTTATAAGGTATGATATTAAAATTATTTATGATGTCAATATTGAAATAACGGAGGAGTATGTTATCATATCAACCCCCAAACTTGGAGAACTTAGATAATTCACAAAGTGATCCTAAAAGGAGTCACATATCGATTAAGTCCATGATTAGAGGAGTCGTGCTAATGAGATGTGCACCTAAGGAATTTTCTAAGTATGTGTGTGTCAATTTGATAATTGTATCCCCCGGATGAGGTGTGAACAAGTCAACATGATTAAACATTGGGAGGAGGGAGGTGAAGCTAGTTGGTAGCTCAAACCTCTAAAAAGGTGTGTGGAGATGTCCTTACTCATCCTCCATTGTATGGGAAATTATCACTGTGGGATCTCGCATCGCTCGAAAGTGTTAATGTGCTTGGTTCATGGTATTATCGATGAAATAGGGAATAACTCCAGGCACACTTCATCTGCAATGGCATTTACTTTGTACCCTCTGCAACACAATCGTCAAATGACCCTGGCACAAGATAGACAACGTTTCATCGATGGCTTGATGCCCCTAACTGGTATTGGAATTTGTTTTTGTCGGTTCTAGTCTTGGCACTTGAATTCTTCCTTCACGTTTCCTAATGGTACCATTGAGATCATCATGACGCACATTCATGTCTGTGTTTGTTCTAAAAGAGGAAGTAGCTCTCATCGATGAGCGGACAGGCACACAGAAGGGATGGAGCTCATTGTTCTAACTCTAGATAGCTCAGTCGTGGCCTCACCAGCTCGAATTACAAATCCAAGCGAAGTCTCTTCTACATAGGAGGAAACTGTCTTTTGGGATTGCAATGTTGAGTGGTTCGAAACTGAGGGAAAATCCTTGGGGTTTGATGCTCAGACTGACCCCACTTTGGTTATGATGAAAAGGGTGTCGAGTCACAATCCGGAAGGCTTGGACGATGCTCATGCTGGTAACCGTTCATCCAAATCTCCTCATTCTATGATGGAGACCTGGAACAATGATAACTCTCCGAGCAATTTCGATTTGAAGGAAGAGTATCTTCAACTTATTTTTTAGACTCGCAATGAAGTGGTTGATTTTAGGCACAAAATAGAACAACTAGATCAGAGAATTTCACTATTGGTGGCCTTGCATGCATGTCTAGCTCTCCTACAGTCTTTGTCATCTCTTTCTGCCTAGGATGCCATCAACTTGAACGTGTCTATTCCTCTGCACCCATGTAACACGAATTCTTTTCGGGATGGCCAAGTGTTGCCTCCATGCTAGTTTTGGTTTCTATTTTCTAATTAGTTTCTCTTTCAGTTTCATAGATCAAGCCTTCAATAGTAAGTAGTTTTGTTCATGACTTTTTTTCATAGAGACTACAAATACTCTGAAGTTCAAATGTTATATTTTTTTACCAGAAGGACTTGCTTATTTTTTGAACTGGACTGGAGCTGGGTTGGTTTCCTCTCATGGAAACTCAAACTCCAAAAGACTATATGTATAAGCTTATTGTTTCATCGATGGTAATATAATTGATCCAGGTGGATATTGGTGGCCACCCACCTCTTCTAGCTGGCTCACATTCAGTTTTCTTCTTGGCTGTTTTTTTCTATCTTTTCAGGTCCTAAACTTTCGAGGTCGTTTTGAGGCCCTAAACAACATTTTTTGGGCCCGCCACAGTGACACTATAAACAATGCTAGAGTGTGACAGCATAATGTGTAGTCCTCGAATAGACCTTTCCAATAGGCTATCGTGTTCCTAAAACGAAGATCATATGCAAAAGTTACAACCCCGAGAAATTGATGTACCAACTTATCCCATTGGGGCCCACGTGACTTTTGACGCTTCATCTCCTAGGGTTAAGTTTTTGGATGTATAGGGTTTTCTGATTACTTCTTGATGTTAAAAAGGGTTAGAGGCCTCATTGTAATGTGCTCAGATGAATGTGTGTAGCCGCCACATCTCTTCTCAGAGATTAGCTACCACCATTTGATCAAGATTGTTTCATTCTGCATTTTACAGTTTCAACTGATTTCTTTATTGAATAGAAGTTAAGTTTTATTGTATCTCTATTATTGTTCTTTGTATATCTGTGTTAATGTTATAGATCTGTGTTTCATTTCGTTCTGCTCATAAATTTGGATCAGTGGTATTAGACCGGTCTGCTCTTCATTTGTTTCTATGTGCATGTCCCCAACGAGGTCAAGGTATAAGTAGTTGGGACTTGAACCAGTTGAGCCTTTGTAAGATCGGCCTCGCTGAACCCGATGGTCGCCAATGGGGGAAGAAAAGAGGGACGATGGGGTAGGATATCCCTTTAAATTGTTGCTCGAGGAAGCCCTCGCGCGACAGAGGAATGAGATGATGGATAACTTTGTGCAAATCCTTCGACGACTACCAACAGGCGACACATCTTCCTCGAGCGGAGGCGTCGCCACCTTCAAGGTACAAATCAATTTTGATATTCCTATATTTGAAGGTCAAATAGATGTGGATGTTGTAGACATATGGTTAAACCTTCTAGAAGGGTATTTTTATGTCCATAACTTTTTCGATAGAGAAAATATTACATTTGTGCTCCTTAAGGTCGCCCCCCATGTCAAAGATTAGTGGGAGACTTTATGTGAGCAAAAGGAAACAAAGAGATCTACATTATTTGTAGTCTCATCCACTTGGGGTTGTTTTAGGGATGTTGTTAAGGAACAATACTACCCTATTGGAAGTTATGACGACTTATATACAAGATGGACCACACTGCGACAGGAAAGGGACCAAACAGTGCCAGAGCTCACCAATGTCTTCCATACCTTGCGCACCAAGATGGGTATCAAAGAATCCAAGGGACATCTGGTGCTCAAGTACCACGATGGTCTACATAGATACATCCACACAAAAATGGAGTGTATGGACATCTCGTCCTTGGGTGTGGCCTATTGATATGTTGTCAATATCGAGTAGAATCTTAAACAAAAGATGCGACGATTTGGGTTTGTGGACCCCTCACAACAGAAGCAGGGAAAAGGCAGCCCCAACCCATAGAACAAAGGGCAAAGCAAGGATGGACAACCTCAGGACAACCAGTCTAAACCGCAAACAAAGAAGGACAATGTGAAGACAAAGAAAGACACTGGGAAGTGGTGCAAGTTCCATGAGAGCCCCTGGCATAATACCATTGAATGTCGCTCAAAGAAGTCATTAGTGGCTAAGGTGAAAGCCTCTGAATCAGATGCAAGCTCTGACTTTGAGTCAGAACCAGAAAAAGAGAGATGGATCATTGATGTAGAACCCAATGCCACCATTGCTACCACCAAGGTCCATCCTGGTGAACTTGATGAACCAGAGGAAGGTGAGCGCCCCTTTCATTCACAGATGTGGGTGAAGGGTACTCCGATGCACTTCATCGTTGATAGTGATAGCTAGAAGAAACTCATCTCAACGGAGGTTGTCAAGCGGTTGGCTCTGCCAAAAACACCACAACCACAGTCGTACACCATCGGATGGCTCCGCCAAGGGAGCAATCTCCACGTCAGCCAACAGTGTCGTCTGCCCTACGACAACAAGCCCTTCAAAGATGAGGTATTGTGTGATGTTGACCCCTTTGAAGTTTGTGATGTTCTTTTAGGCCAACCTTATTTATGGAAACATTGTGTTGTATATGAGTCTAGGCCTCGTAGTGTTATTATTATTTTGGACAGGAAATTGTACAGGATACCCGAAGTACTCCCACCTACTGTTATTTCCTTGATCTCTCCCAAGCAATGCAAGAAGGTCATCTCTCAGACCAGGAAGTTTGTCTTCTTCGTGGTTCATGCTCAAAGTGAGTGGAAGGTTGCAGCCACATCCATGGCCTCCACGACAGGTCTCTCCACACAACAGAAGCAAGTGGATAAGGTTGTGGAAGAATACAAAGACATCTTCTCCTCACCCACGGGGGTACCTATGCACTGTCATGTCAAGCACTCAATCGATCTGACCCCCAGCACATTGTTACCCAATGGGCCAACCTATCACCATTATCTGTCAAAAAATGAGAAAATCAAGCGCCAAATCCAAGAGCTGCTCGAAAATGGGCACATCCGACCAAGTTAATCACCTTGTGGAATCCCAATCGTGATGGTGCAGAAGAAAGACGGGACCTAGCGACTCTGCATTGGTTAAAATAAAATCACATTCATGAACTGGTACACAATTCCCCAAATTGACGATCTCCTTGACCATCTCAAGGGGGGGGGGGAATATTACTTCAGTAAGATTGATCTGAAGTCCGACTACCACCAGGTCCCAATAGAGCAGACAGATGTGTGGAAGACTGCCTTCAAGTCCAAAGAAGGTATTTTTGAATGGTTGGTCATGCCCTTTGGATTGAAAAATGCCCCAACAACTTTCATGAGGATGATGGACAATATCTTGTGGCCTTTCACCAATTCTTTTATGGTGGTGTATTTAGATGACATCCTCACGTTCAACAAGAGTTGGGCAGAACACTTGCAGCATATTCAACAGGTTCTACACACTCTGCGACAGCACAAGCTATATGCAAATTTGGAAAAATGCTTTGTTGGCGTGAACAGGGTCTAGTACCTAGACTACATTGTTGATGAGCACGAGGTGCATGTCAATCCAACCAAGATCTAGGTCATCCGTGACTGGTCATCCCCGACCACACTCACTGAGCTTCAGAGCTTCTTAGGCCTTGCCAATTTCTATCGCAGGTTCGTGTTGGAATTCTCCCACATTGCATGGGCCCTTATCCAAGTGACCAGGGGTGGTGGCAAAGAAAAATTCATGTGGGGTCAGTTGCAACAAAAATCGTTTGATGATTTGAAGCAATGCTTATGCTCAACCCAGGTGCTCTTATTACCCGATCTGCAACAACCTTTTGAGATTGAGACAGATGCTTTAGACTATGTTGTGGGCACAGTTCTCACTCCGCATGGACATTGTATGCATAGCCTATGATAGTGAGACGCTATCATATATCATTTGTAAGTACCCCACTTACGAAAAACAAATGTACTCCATTATACAAGCCTACCGCCAGTGGAGGCATTACATTCTCAGGAAGGAGACAATCATCCACATTGATCATAAGCCTCTGCATTTCATGTAGACACAAAGCAAATTGCAGAATGATCGCCATCAGAAGTGGTCCACATAATTGCACCAGTTCCATCTCAACATCAAGTATAAGACTGGGAGCACCAACTGTTAGGATATTTAGACACTTAGGAGTTAGTTAAGATCTACTTGGTCTAATGTGTCGTTAGGTAAAATTGTGTTTCTTAGTATGTTTCTTTAGTATGCATTAGTATGCATTTGTAGTTAGGAAATCCGATGGTCACGATATGTTCCTGACATAGAGTGATCTGACGGTTCATATTCTCCTCGATCTTAAGGACCATTGATCTGTGGCTTAACACCCGATTAGTCCATGATCTCTATTTAAAGAGCATGGAGGGCCATTTTTCCGATGATCGATTGTGAGAAACTCTCTTGTAAAATCTCTCTGTAATTTTTTTATTTTGCATTAATAAACTGCTCCAAGTGGTCGCGTTGGTTGGGGTTGTGGATGTTTCCCCGTAGGGGTTTTACCATGTCAAAACATCGATGTGTTGATCTTTGATTTGGTTGTGTGAGTGGTTATTGAAGGTGTTCGTCCTCTGTTGGAATACTTGTGTTGTCAAACATGGTATCAAAGTTTGTTTGAAGACCCACTCCTGTTGTAGATCGAGATCGTGAAGCCGAGTTGTCTCATCTCCATTTTCTGTCATCTCTGTACAGTTATGGGCTGAGAGGACTATTCCATTGCATCCGGAGCGCTCGTTTCAGTTATGAACACTTTTCGCTTCACTCGAAAAGGTATTTGTTTGCCTAAGATACGACCATTTTAGTCAGATCTGGAGGTATAAAGCCTGAATACACATTTTTTAAATTTTTGCAGAGTATCATTTTGGTTTTATTTCGGTTTTGTATTATTTATTTCCGGGTTTCTACTCTTTTAGATCTGCGTATGTTCTTTTCCCTGCGCCCTGTGCGATCTTGACAAATCAGAAACAAATAGGAAAAGGTGCATCTTCCGGGTAAGCTAACCGAGATCTAACCCTTGTTGTCATCGAGAAGCGGAATTTTTTTCTTGTGTGAAAAGAGTTTTTTTTTAGCACGCTCTCTAAGACCGTCTTCAACAACAACAACAACAACAATCCTCTTCCTAAAAATACAATATGTTTTGCTAGACCATTTGGTTAAAAGTTGTCTTATTAAGTAAGAGGTCTTGAGTTCAAGTCTCTCTTTTTGTTTTTGTTTTTTGAAAAAGTTTATGCTAAAATTGCAAAGTGTATTTCACTTCAAATATAAAAGTGAATCACTATAATTAGCTTTGATATTTTATTTTAGAGTTATTTATTTTGCATGCAACTTTATTTTATAAAGTAACTTCATTGTAAAAGTGATCCCCGCTTCTCTTTATAAAAGTAGGCCACTTCATAAAACAACTTACACCACCACGTGGTCCTTTGGTTATTGTTTATGTCTTTTTAAAAATGGCATAACTCTCACATCCAAAGTCCGTTTTCAGTGTTGTTGTTTTTTAAAACCAACTAACTTTTCGAGATATTTCCATCCAAATCATCAGTTTCAATTTTTAAATTCATATTATCTGCATATTTAATATGGCTTCTACAAGTAATCTCTTGCTTACCAACACCAACTACTTCCAATGGAAATCTCATATGGAGGATTTATTAAGAAGTAAAGGCTTGTACTGGATTACCTTGGGAAAGAAAACAACACCCATTGATGTTGATAAGAAAGTCAAATGGGATAATAGGAATGTCGAAGCACGTGGATTAATTAGAATGTCTATCTCTCTCGATTTAAGGTTCCACCTTCAATCAATTGATCAACCCAAAGAAGCTTGGGACAAGATTGAATTTGTGTTTGGTAAACACAATATTATTCGAGCACAACAGTTAGAAAATCAACTACTAACTTTAAATCCAAATGATTTTTCTTCCATTGAAGACTATCTATCTAAGTTTAAAACACTTAGAACTTTATGTGAAGAATGTAAGATAAATATAGAAGAAGATCATTGTATCTATCTTATTCTTTCTAAGCTAGGTAGTGCATATTCTGTGTTTGTATCTACCTTTTATGCCATGCAAGAGGCTCTAGGGACAGCTTATAAAAACCCAGTCTTGAGAACTTTTGTGATGTTTTGATTAGAGAGCAAGATAAGCTTGTACAACTTGGAGTGATCAACACTGCAGGTACCTCCAACAAAGCTTTAGTTGTCCATCAGAAAGATAAACCCAAGAATCCCAAGAAGCATCATCATTGCCACAAAAACAAGCAATATAAGGGTCCCAAACCCACTTAGAGACCTTCCGCTCCTAATGTGACAAATGAGCAAAATATAAAAATAAGAAGACTAACAGACATTGCAGCTTTTGTGATAAAGATGGTCATGTTGAGTCCAAATGTTTCAAAAAGATGGCATCTTTAGAAGCAGTGATGAAGAAGCACAACATCAATATTGATTCTACATCTTCTTCTTCTTCTCATGGACATGCACTTTTTGCTTCTGGTTTCTCCTTCAATACAACTTCTACTTCTTCTTCTGATGAGTGGCTTATTGATTATGGAGCATATTATCATATGGCTAAGGATAGAGACATATTTTCTGCTCTAAATGAATGTAACACCAAGAAAATATTTGTTGGTGATGATAGATCTCTTAGTGTTGAACGATCTTGAACAATTCAAGTAGAAAACGATCATTTCAATGATGTATTATGTGTTCCAAGTATTTCTTGTAACCTTCTATCAATGTATCAAATCACTCATTCAGGTGAAGGTAAAACCGTAGAGTTTTCACCTCACCAAGTTGTAATCAAGGATCTAAAAAATCCTAAGCATGTTCTTGCAACTGGAATTGCTGATGATATTACCAGGTTGTACAAGTTTGACAACTTTGGGTCATCATATTTTTCATTAGTTTTTGTTGCTGATAGCGATGACTTGATAAAACTTTAGCATGAATGGTTTGGTCATCTAAACTATCGCTCATTGCAACAACTATGTAATCAACAGATGGTGACTAGTCTTCCTCTTGTTTCATGCAGAGATGGTATTTGTGTCTGTTGTGTTCTTGGCAAATATCATCGGGAGAGTTTTGACAAACGTGCCTCTTGGCACGCCTCGGGCCCTTTGCAGCTTGTTCATAGTGATTTGTGTGGTCCACTTTCTTCTCCTTCTTTTTATGGGTGCAAGTATTTCTTAACTTTCATTAATGACTTTTCCAGACGTACTTGGGTTTACTTCTTAAAACTTAAGAGCGAATTTTTTGACAAGTTTTTGGCCTACAAGGCCCTTGTAGAAGAGAAATATGGACATCAAATTCAAAAGTTAAGGAGAGATAATGGAGGTGAATATGTGAACGATAATTTTACAAGTTACTACACTACACAGGGCATCCAAATGAAACACAGTTCCATATTCACCATAACAAAATGGTGTTGTTGAAAGAAAGAACTGCACATTAAAATAATTGGCTAATTGTATGATCCAATCTAAGGGATTAAGTCTAAAGTATTGGGCAGAAGCAATCAACTATGGAAATTAAATAGTAAATCACACTCCCACAAAGGCTCTTAAAAATATAACACCAGAAGAAGCTTAGACTAAAATTAAACTAGATGTAAGTCATTTCCATGTATTTGATAGTATAGCATGGGCTCACATTCCTGATGAGAAAAGGAAAGCACTACAACCTAAAAGTGAGAAGTGTATATTTGTTGGTTATTTTGAAGATGTCAAAGGTTATAGACTTCTTCAACAACATTGTAATGAAATTATTATTAGAAGAGATGTTAAATTTGATGAAAATCTCTTGGTCTATGAGCCTAATTCGATGATTATGCCTTCTTCGGCTTGCGAGCCATCTTCAGCGTTTGTGCCTTCTTCTGTTCCTATTTTGTTTTCTTCTTTAGATGATGACAGTGAGGATGAAAATCCACCTATGCTTGCTCACCTTCCTCCAGATGAGTCCTTTGAACCCGAACCAACACCAACTCCACAACTTCCTAGATGGGTTCGTTCAACATGCAAAGCAATTGGTGATCTTATCAGTGATCCTTCAGATCATCGTCAGACATGTTCACAGTTCCAACGAGCCTCTTCTCTTTTGGCTCAAGTTTCAGAGACTCGTGATATAGAGACATTTGCAGAAGTTTCAAGTCATCCATATTGGGATACATCAATGAATGAAGATTATCGTTCTTTAATGGCCAACGATACTTGGGACCTTATACCTCTTCCAAAAGGAAGAAAACTTGTTAGACGTAAATGGGTCTACATAACTAAGTATGCATCAGATGGAAGTGTTGAAAGACACAAAGCTCGGTTAGTTACCAAAGGATTTTCCCAAGTTGAAGGAATTGACTATAATGAAACCTTTGCCCCTGTAGCCAAAATGAATTCCATCCGCCTTGTTCTTTCTCTTGGTGCCTCACATAAATGGGAGGTCCATCAAATGGATGTTAAATACGCCTTCTTGCACAGAGATTTGCAAGAAGAAATCTACATGGAACAACCTCCTGGCTATGTCCAGAATGACTCTAGCCTTGTTTGTCTCCTTAATAAATCTCTATATGGTCTTAAGCAAGCTCCCCGAGCTTGGTATGCCAAAATGGACAACTTTCTTATTGACATTGGACTCTCTAGATGTCATTCTGATCCTAATGTCTATACCAAGAAAGTAGGAAGCCATCTCATAATCCTTGTCCTTTATGTTGATGACCTTATCCTTACTGGTAGTGACTCAAAACTTTTAAACCATGTGAAAACCAACCTTAAGAAGAAATTTGAAATGATAGACTTAGGTTTTTTGCACTATTTCCTTGGCCTCCAAGTTTTGCAAACCAATGAAGGAATTTTTCTTTCCCAGTCTAAGTATGTTTGTGACCTTCTTCATCGCTTTCACATGGATGATTGTAAACCAACCCCTTCTCCCTTCCAGTCTAGAGTCAAGCTTACTTCCACCTGTACTTCTCTCGAAGTTGATGCCTCCCTATATCGTCAGTTAGTTGGTAGCTTCTTATACTTGACTCATACCTGTCCTGATCTTTCCTTTGATGTTGGCTTGTTGCCCGGTATATGCAAACACCCCATGAAATCCATTGTAAAGAAGCTAAAAGGATGCTTCACTATGTTCGTGGTACAATTCAATTCAGGATACATTACAGTTCAGGGGGGACTCCTTTATTGGTTGGTTTCACTGATTCATATTGGGCCGACAACCATGACGATCAGAAGTCTACTGCAAGTTATGTTTTCAGCCTTGGTTTAAGACCTGTCACATGGGCCTGTAAGAAACAACATGCTATTTCACTTTCTTCAGCAAAAGTAGAGTACTGAGCAGCGGTAAATGCAAGTCATGAAGCCTTGTGGCTTCGACAGATCCTTTCAGAATTTCAATTCTAGCAGCAACATCCGACCAACCTTTGGTGCGAAAATTAGAGTGCCATCAATCTTGCCAAAGACCCAGTTCAACATTAGCGCAACAAGCACATCGAGCTACACATGCACTTCATCAGAAAGTTCATTCATGATCAAGTTATTGAAGTGCTCTTTTTCCCTACAAAAGATCAAGTTGCAGACATTTTCACAAAGTCTCTTATAGAAGCGAAGTTTTCCAAACTTCGATCTATGTTAGGAGTTCAAGAAGTTGTCATTAAGGGGGGATAGGCTCTAATGCCTCCTTCCTTCTCCTATCGTGTCACTATTGTAAATCCTTCAATCATATCCCAAGTTTTTCTTAAGGGGGGATGTTAGGATATTTATACACTTAGGAGTTAGTTAAGATCTACTTGGTCTAATGTGTCGTTAGGTAAAAGTGTGTTTCTTAGTGTGTTTATTTAGTATGCATTTGTGGTTAGGAAATCCGACGGTCATGATATGTTCCCGACATAGAGTGATTTGACGGTTCATATTATCCTCAATCTTAACAACCATTGATTCGTGGATTAACACCCAATTGGTCCATGATTTGTATTTAAAGAGCATGGAGGGTCATTTTCCGATGATCGATTGTGAGAAACTCTCTTGTAAAATCTCTCTGTAATTTTTTTTTATTTTGGATTAATAAACTGCTCCAAGTGGTCACGTTGGGTGGGGCCATGGATGTTTCCCCGTAGGGGTTTTACCACGTCAAAACATCGATTTGTTGATCTTTGATATGGTTGTGTGAGTGGTTACTGAGGGTGTTTGTCCTCTGTTGGAATACCTGTGTTGTCGAACACACGTCGTTGACTACCTCAATCGACCTCCAGTTGCAACACTAACCACAGTGCTACACTCATATAGACATGAGACCTCCAGATGGACCCAACTCTACGAGAAAGATCATGACCTCACCACTACTTACCATATGTTGGGCATAAACATAGTTGTCGTTGATTTCCATCTTCAGGACGGGTTGTTGTGCCATCTGGGCCATCTTTGCGTCCCATCAAGCGAGCGAGCGAAGCTAATTTGGGAAGCTCACTACAGTCGGGTTGCAGGACACTTCGGTGCAAAAAAGATAGTGGAAATGTTGCATCAACATTTCTATTAGTTGAAACTTTGACAGGATGTCAACAAGTATATCAGGTCTTGCACGACCTGCGCCATTTCCAAACCGACCATTAAGAAACATGGCATGTACACCCCTTTGCCTATTCTTGACATGCCTTGTGAATCCATCTCGATGGACTGCATGTCAGGCCTTCCTTCAAACAAGCAAGGAAATGACTGTGTATTCATGGTTGTTGATCGATTTTCCAAGATGGCAATTATGGCCGCCTACAAGAAGGGCTTCACAGTGGAGGCCACTGCCAAGCTCTTCTTCGAATGAGTGTGGGTACATTTTGGGATACCACAAACCATTTTCTCGGATCGGGACAATCTGTTCCTCAACACATTTTGGTAGAACCTATGGTCACAGTTGGATACCAAGCTCACCAAATCCACGACCTTCCACCCCCAAATGGATGGCCAAACCAAGGTCGTCAACAAGATGATCGTGCATATCTTGCGCATGTACAATTCCAAACATCTGCGCACATGGGATGGGAATCTTCCCTATGTTCAACACAATTACAAAAGAGCCATACATAGCTCAACTGACCACAACCCCTTTTAGGTGGGGTTAGGATTTCAACCATTGGGTCACATGGATGTTGCACTACCCCTTGCGCCCACACAAGCAGAATTGTCCCATGCTCAAATCGAAATCGAAAAATCCACCCAGTTCATTGAACGAATCCAACACATTTGCCAACAAGTTTAGGATATTTTGCACAAGTCCAATGCCAAGTATAAGCAATGCCATGATCAACACCGGGGGCCACACAAGTTTTAGGTGGGAGATAAAGTTGGTTGCACTTGCGGAAAGAACGCCTTACAAGACCCCATCGGAAGATTCGATCACTCTGCTATGGAACTTATACCATCACCAAGTCTATGGGTGACAATGCATTTGAATTCAACATTCCCCCCTTCCTTGGCCTACTCCCAATGTTTAATGTGGACCTCCTTCGACCATATTTTCCACCTTTATTGGACACCTCAGTGATAGTAGAACAATTGACACCGACAAATATCAACCCTGAATGCATGGAAAATGCATCTACTAATCAGATCATGGACACACAGGTCAATGGAACTCGACAACAAAAACTTCATCTTAATCTTGTTGTCAAAGCGGGGCAACTCCTACACCAAGGCAAGTGGCTCACCCGGGGCCAAATTCAACATAAATTTCCTTAACTGATGGGGGAAATCAACACAATGGAGACCATTTCTTCCTAATGAGGGAGGATTGATCTAAGTGGATATCAGTGGC
This sequence comes from Picea engelmannii, assembly GCA_009831015.1. Classification (NCBI taxonomy): domain Eukaryota; kingdom Viridiplantae; phylum Streptophyta; class Pinopsida; order Pinales; family Pinaceae; genus Picea; species Picea engelmannii. The sequence goes on from ML822407.1 coordinate 43,910, forward strand.
CACACACCTCTTCTAATTGGCTCACATTCAGTTTTCATATTAGCAGTTTTTTTTTAGCTTTTCGGGTCCTACACTTCTGGGGTCGTTTTGAGGCCCTAAACAACATTTTTTGGGCCTGCCACATTCACTCTAGTAATAAAGTTAGAGTGTGACAACATAATGTGTAGTCCTCGGATAGACCTTTCCAATGGGCTATTGTGCGCTTAAAACGAAGATCGTATGCAAAAGTTACGACCCCGAGAAGTTGTTGTACCAACTTATCCCTTCGGGGCCCACATGAATTTCGGCGCTTCATCTCCTAGGGTTAGGTTTTTCTGATTACTTCTTGATGCTAAAAAGGGCTAGAGGCCTCATTGTAACATGCTCGTACAAATGCGCGTAGCTGCCACATCTCTTCTCAGATATGAACTACCACCATTCAAGCAAGATTGTTTCATTATGCATTTTACAGTTTCAACAAATTTCTTTATTGAATAGACGTTAAGTTTTACTGTATCTCTGTTATTGTTCTCTGTATATATGTGTTAATGTTATAGATCTGTGTTTCATTTCATTTCGCTCATAAATCCGGATCAATAATGTTTTATATCTTTAAAAAAAATGATCATTGTATCAAATGCACGTAACAACGTAGAATCGTAAATGCGGGATGAACATTATAATGGACAATTTTGTATACGTCAAAGTGGCAAATTGGTATGTGTCATGGACATGCTAATATTCCTAGTCTCAACATTGGGAGCTAATCATGGATTTGATTGAGGCAATATCTACCCCCTTGTGTCCTCTATGTGTGTCTCGTGCCACATATACAAATCTTCTTCTCCAACCTTTTTGAATATTTTATGCAACTAAAAGGTTGTATTGACTTTTACTAATATATTCATGCTATACTAGTGTGTCCACCCACATTGAAAACCCCTAGTTCCAAATAGCTCAAGTGCAAAAGGACTACACAACACGTTATCAGACATAGAAGACCAACGACCATGGCAAATCATCTTCTTTTTTCTATCTCTTCCTCTTCTCAAAATTTACATAATTATGTAATCTAAAGAATATAAATGGATGAGTAATAAATTCTTTCATATTCTCTTAGTGAATTATATATACATCATAAGCCCAAGGGGTTAGCCCAATCTATTGTCACCAATATTATTGGGCATTTGGCTAGTTCCAGACCAACAAGTGCTTGATTTGAATCCCCCTGTGTTAGAAAAATGGGAGGACTTATTTGCAAGCTATCCTCTAAGTTTTATCCAAGGTTCATTAGGCATGAAGACATGTTATGAATTCATCTTCCAACAGTTGTCAATGTACCCAAGATCTCAAATTATGTCAAGAGGGAGACAAGATGCAAAGCTCATAACCTCTACACAAGCCTCACACTTACCAATCATTAAGTTCATTCGACAATTTGAAGCTATGAGTGGATTAATGAAAGGAACAGGTGGGATAATGGCATTAAACACATGTGACTTATCCAACAAAATTTCTTGGTGATGGTCGGCTCTGGTTCAACTTGTTTCTCGAGTAAGCATTCCTAATTTGATCATGTTGGTGCTATGTGGTTATTGCTCAGAGTGTTGGGTTCAACCCTTCGCGTTTTTTTCTTTGGTATAATTCTTTTCTTTGGTGCTTAGTTGGAATTCATGTCTTGACCTCATTTGGATTACATGTATTGGTTTGGGGTTTTCATTTTGTGGCCTAGGTGTCAAGGGCCTTGAGTATTTCCCGGGTAGTCTGCGGTTGGAGGTTTTGTATCCCATATCCCGAGTTCTGTTAGACTCCAATAAATAATTTTTTAGTTGGCTACCCTTGACCAACCATGCTTTCCCGTGTGTGCAATACTATTTATAGGATATTGTGTATTTTTCTTCTTATGTTAGAATAACATCATGGTTTGCTACATCTGCTTATTGGGAAAGTTTGGTTTGCTATGTCTGCTTATTGGGAAAGCCTAGTTCGGTTCTCTGGAATTGTTCATTTGGGTGTTTTTTTATCTATCTTCTACTTGGGTTGCAAAGGAAGTTTCTAGATATAGATTATAGGGGAGCCCAAGAATTGCATAGGGTGTTACACGGGCATGAAGATTTCATAAAAAACCATAAAACATCAATATTCTCGATGACCACCAAAGTTCATGAGAACAAACATCAATGTATATATCAAAATACAATGGTTATGGACACTTTTGTTCAACAAAAAAGACAAATTCAAGTTCGAAAACTGAATGTTCCATGCTAAAGAATATAATTTGCAATCTCAATTGAAAGATCTCAAGGAAAAAGAAACAATATACCAAATGAAGATAGAGCATCCATAAATTTCATCTCACCCACATTGTCAATTGTCCAAGATGAAGCTCTTAGTAAACATGTTTTTCATTAGATTTTTATGTTATGTAGAACATGTCTTAGTCTTAGAAATCTTTTTTAGAGTTTACATTATTATAATTTTTTTGAAATCCTCAACACAATATGAATTGGAGTTCTCAGTTTCCAATTTATTACACCGAAAGGCGTACACCTATTGGCAATGGGCACAATTAATGACCTTTTAATCTAAAATTATAATCCGATGGCTAACAATTGAAGATGCTGGCATATTCTTAGTCGTCTTCCCAAATCAATGAATGTGATTTACTCTTCATAACTTCCTTGCATTTTTGAATGCATTTGTTAACCTGTTTGCTTTTTAACATTTACCTAATCATATTAAGAAATTACTGTAGCACCATATGATTGCCACGTTTAAATGATTAACTTTTGAAATTACCAAGTTTGGATTATTAACCGACATTACTTCAACTTCCTCAACTGTTAGTGCGTCTCGGTCGTCTGTGCTTCTCCGGGCGTTTCATATTCTCGCAAACCCACCTATTTGCATGAGCTTGATGCGTTTCATATTCTCGCCGACCCACCTTTCGGCGTTCATCAACCACAAACGCCAAGTTTGAAGCTGTGCTAGTATATATTATGTGTTAGTATTGCTAATTTTTTTTTTTAAATAACTTTTTTTAGTTATCTTGTTGTTAAGCTCAAACACAGTTTTTTCTAATATAATTTTATTCCATTTTATTAAAAATAAATAATTTATTTACGAAATTTCTCCCAAATATATTATTTGGAAAAACCAAACTTATATAATATTAGACATTTTAAAATGTAAAAGGGAAAAAAATACTTATATAATATGGAGACAGTGTGGAAGGGATCTAACATTCGTTGAAACTTAACACAAAAGAGGAATACGGAATAAGTTGACTTCAAGGTGATGGGACACTACAACTAAAGTGCTGAAAAAGTCGTAACGCCTAATGATAACATGTTTCACGTTTTGGTTTTGTGGACATTTAAAATGTGTCATGGGCCATTAGTGAGGGTTCATTTAAATTTGGGTTTGAGGTATGGGTTGATGCCATCTATTTCGAATTTTAATATGTGATGAATATTTTATTTGTGTGAATTGGTATTGTATATTTGGTAAAATTGTAGTGTTGTTTAATGAGACTATATATATTGGTAATATATTTATTGGTAAGTGATTATGAGTTTTTTATTAAGTAAAGTTTAATTTTTATATAAATTATTTATTGGTAAGTGATTATGAGTTTTTTATTAAGTAAAGTTTAATTTTTATATAAGTTTTTTTTAAGTTATAAAGTTATTTTTAGGAAAAGGTTCAACAAGTAGTTGTATTTAAATAAATTATATTAAATGGTTTTGTAGTTTGTGAATACATAAGTGGATCAAAAATTATTTTTATGTTTTTTAAATTTTAAGTTTGAAGGGTTAACTCAATCAATTGAATCATCTACCTAGGATATGTTGTTAATAGGAAAACCATAAGTCACATGTTTATATTTGATCGAGCCCCTTGTTGTTATTAATAAAGATGATTGAATCACTCTCCATCTAGATATTCGAAAAAAGATAGAAAATCCCACAAAATTTTCCTTAAAAGAAAAATATATATAATCAAGATATTAAAAAAAGATAAAGGATCTCACAAAATTTTCCAAAAAAATAAAATTATATATATATATATATATATATATATATATATATATATATATATATATATATATATATATATATATAATTTTGTAATAATATTTACTCTCCAAACTTTATAGTATCATATTTTAGTATTTATAAAAAATTACTTTTGTGTGAAGAGAGTCTCCTGATACTTTAAATTAGGGTTTTCATTTATTTGTTGCATAAATAAAGATTTTCTCTCTATCATCAATAACTATATATTTTTATTTGTTATATGGAGAAGCTTTCCTCTAATATTTAGATTTGCAAGCAAAAATTATTTTTGAACATGTATATACCTTCACTTTCTTTTGTCTTTCGATTTTTTAATTTTATTATTTTAGCTCGCAAGAGTTTGGGCAAACGATAGTCGTTCCGTACAATAAAATATTCAACTAAACAATATGGAGGCGGCTTGACCCAGGTTTGAATTCCTCCCTTAATAAAAAAAATGTTCTTACAATATATGCAATTTCTCCAACAATTATAATGGAAACAGGCAAACTAAATCTCGAATAACATTTAGAAAAACTTACCAAATTATCCATTCCATTGAAAACAAAATAATATTTCTTTTAAACATCTTTATAATTGTGATAATAACATCATATTAAAAACAAACACAATACAAATTAATGTAATATATAAAATTCACATTTCCACTCGCAAACTCCCAACTACCTATGACAATATGATCACAATTTCTATTCACAAACTACCCCATGACAATATGAAAACTCGTATCATGCGTCAAAAAATTTCAACCACATATAGCCCCTTTAGAATCTATTTTAACAATTTTGATCACTATCACCTCCTTTACTATTTGGCCACGATTTCTGCTTTTGATTGTTAATAAAAAAATTTGGTTGCTTTGCACATGCCTGCCATGATTTATGTGCATTTTTAATTAAATGGCGCGATCATCTCCTTTTCTTTTATTTTATACTCTTTCTTTGGTTGATTAGTTTATTATGTTAATATTTATAAATTAGTATAAAATATTTTGTTATATTAATATTTATAAATTAGTAAAATAATAGTGTTTGATTTGTTATATTGATGATGTATTGGTTAAGGAAGTCATGAATTCGAATTCACATAAATCTCTCAAAACTCAAAATTAGACGTATATGTCACAAGATAACAATATTTATTCTAATTATCATTTATGAAATATGAAAAAATACTATTTTTTTAATCCATAATTTAAAAGAAAAAGAGCATGTAACAATGTCTTTTTTTCTATTTGATGATGATGATGATTACCATTCACTAAGATCGAATTTGGCCTATGTAACCTTTAAAAGGTAAGGGATTTTTTGGATATCTTTAGAACTTTAGTTATGTGCTCGAAAATAATTAAGAGAAGCATTGTGAGGATAAACTTGACTCGGTGAAAGAGTCAAAGTTGTTAGTGGTGGTTTCGGGCACATAGTATTAGTGACCCGTGGTATTGAGCTCATGGATTACATGTAATTAGAGCCTATAAAAAGCTGGTGATACTCCATTGTAATGAGTCAAGAGTTGAGCGGTGAAGGATCACTTGGTCGAGGCCAATACATTGGTCGGCTTGGCTGGATTTGGCCCAAGGAAATAATAGATCTATTATTGACTGGTTTTTTCCGTAAGAGTTTTACAAGGCAAATCTCGTGTGATTTATGTGTGGATGTTGCTATGATTTGAAATATTATTTTTCTCTCGTACTTTTATTTCCTAACAACTGGTATCAGAGCAATGGTTAACGATGATGAAAATAAATATGTGGTTGCCAGAGTAGAGCGCTAGAGTTTAAATCCCTGGGGGACCACATGAGACTTAAAGAGTGGAGGACGAGTTGAGTGTGGATGGTGAATCCATGGGAGTCGGGTGCATGTGCATGCAGAGGACATGAAGGTGAGCAGTGAAGGCTCACTTGGCTAGTTTGGCTCAGAGTGTGCGAAGGATATATGGCTTGGATGCTTACATCTAATGGATGGATATTTTAGGTGTGGTTGGATCTGTTGTTTGGTTGTAGATCTACCAAGAAGCGAGCATCAAGAGTTGGAGGAATGGTAAGGCGAGAGGATGGAAACATAAGTGTTGGGATAACAACAATGAAAAAATAAATGATGGAGTTGAATGTAAATGGGCATATGACTATAGGACCTGGTTAGCCATGCGTACCTCAGGTTTGAAATTACATCGATAAAGTCTATACGTAGACCTAAGTGATAGGGGGGAGTATGCGAGATTCTTGGATACCCTGACTTTGAGGGAGGTTTGGTCGGATTTGGTCATAGGAAACCCCGAGTCAAGTTTAAAGGGGGAAATGTTAGAATAAACTTAACTTGATAAAAGATTCAAAGTTGTTAGGTCAACAATGGTGGTTTCAGGCACATGGTAAATTGGTGACCTATGGTATTGAGCCCGTGGATTACATGTAATTAAAGCCTATAAAAGGTTGGTGATACTCCATTGTAATGAGCCAAGAGTTGAACAGTGAAGGATCAATTCACCGGGGCCAAGACATTGGTCAAATTTGGCCAAGGGAAATAATAGATCTATTGTTGGTTGGTTTTTCCCGTAAGGGTTTTCCAAGGTAAATCTTGTGTGATTAATGTGTGCATGTTGCTATGATTTGAAATATTATTTTTCTCTCCTACTTTTATTTCCTAACAACAAGTATTCCAAGATCACCATATAGTTTTGCTAAGTTAGAAGGTTAGGAAGGTTGGTAGTGTGACAAATCTTTTAAAATTGAGATCTAATATGGGTATATGTTGGAAAATCTAAGAGAAAGTGATTTTCATCTTCAACCCTCTTAGTGTCACAAAGATTATAGATTCTTTCATCCCACAATGTTTTGGGAATTGTCCAACGTCAAGTTTCACTATGGAGCTCGTGGGAATTTGTTCTTATTTTAGCAATGTTGATTTTCTTATTTACACTAGTTAGAACAAAGAGATACTTTTGATCTTCTAGATTAGGGTTGATCGCATCCTTATACTATCTTAATTTTTTTTACCCTCTAATTCTTTATCGCACCACAATTTCTCCTTAAATTTAGATGTAATAGCATTTTTAATATTATCATTATTCTATAGAATGATCTATTCCTTTATTCCCCAATGATTTAGCCAAGATTGGGCATCTTTATGCCATACCCGCTTAAGCCAAAGCTGGTTTTGGTGGGAGTTTGAAGCAATTTTTGGAAGCCTCTTGTCTTCCATGTTTTTTTAATTTGCTCTTATGCATTAGGTTTCTAGTCATAGTCATGCTCTCAATGGGGGAAATACTTGCTTCTATGAGGAGGATAAGAGAGGGTGTATTGCCTTTAATTTTGATATTATAAGTTATAAAATTCTTTTGGATCTACTATATCTTTCTCCACAATTCTATAGAGATATTACATCCCCGAGCTTCACATCCATATAAAACAACATGAGTGATGAGACTCTTAAAGAGAAGTTTTCTTTTATCCCATATCCAAAGGTCCATTGATTTATAATTGTTGTCAAGCCCATAATAAGATTTCCACCCTCAATTTATTTTTTCTCAATGATATAGTTCTAGTTAAGCTTCTGATGAATATCGTTTCTAAGATATTTGTATGAAAACACTTCCTCCAAGTTTTTTTGTCATATACAAAAGTATAGTAAGTGATCTTTTTGGATTTAATTATCATAACTTTCATTTTGTCAGTGTTAATAGTCATACCCGTACTGGAGCATAAATCCTTAAGGATCTTAGTTGCTTGCCAAAATCATAGGATATCCTCACCATAAGAACAATATCATCGGCATAGAGAAGAAGAATGATGAATATACCAACAAGAATTGGGCCGACACAACCTACTTCTTCCAAAACAATTTTCTAACTTGTCAATGTATATGCCAAAAAGGGTAGGGGACAGAGGACAACCTTGCTTGCCTTCTAAATTACAATTAATTTATTCCAACCAACCCTCAGTGTTCCTAAACTTTGCAATAACGTTCTCATACAATCTTACCGCAACAACCCTCAACTTGAAAGGAATTGTTAACTCTTCAAACCTATTCCAAAGGTTCGTCCTAGGTAGTGTGTCAAAAGGTTTTCTTGAGTCAACGAGACAACAAAGGAGATTGGTTTTATTATTGCGACACTTCACTGCAACGATCCTAAGCGTAACAAGGTGGTCTATAGTTGAATGATAGCTCCTCAACGTGGCTTGGCCTTTAGCTCTTTTTTTGTGGCTTTCTAGCCATATGTTAATCTTATGTTAAAAAATAATTCTATATAGCTTGGCTAAAATGGGGCTAGTCATAATGGTCCTATAATTAGAGGGATTTTTTTTATCCCCACTTTTAAAAATAGGTACAATGACGCTTTGCGTCCAGGGTTTAGAAAAGCCCTACTTAACTGCTAAATTGATACATATGAAATGTTTTTAAATTTATATGTAATATTGAGGATATAACCTATAAAATGGTGGAGACAAAGCTTAGATTCTATGGATTAATCGATAAACAAATTTTCTCCTTCAACGATTATTTCGTTTATTTCATTATAAATAGATTAGAAGAGAGCTAGAAGCAGGAGAAGAGGAAGCAAGGGAGGCTGAAACATAGTCAATTCCAAGTTCAATTCCATATCCAATTGACACATATACGAGCTTGCTTATTTCCTTAGTTGGCTTTATTACATCTCTCGTTACCAAAATCATACAAGCTCACAACCAAGGAAGTGAGAATTAAGTGCCTTACAAAGAAATCCTTTGTAGATTTAGAGACTACTTCAAAACTTTCCTAGAAACTTACCTAAAAACCTTTTTATGGAGTTATTTTCTTTTTCTTTCTTACTCTCTTGTACTTCCTCCACCTTTTTTTGCCTCTTAAATTTACTACCCATAAAAAAAAATCTATATGATTTTGGGTTTAGCTTTTTCTTCTTCTCCCCACCCTCCTCGAGTCTTTAGAATTATTCTTATTGTTTTATTTAAAAATTTTCTACTTTATTTATTATATTGGGTTTATTTGTATTTTAACCTTTGGTTGCAGTGGGCTAATTGTTAAGAACATGTGTTTCCTCTTAAAAAGTTATAAGTTCAAATCCATAGGAAGGGTATGTATACCCCTATAAACTTTAGAAGTCAAATCCTTTCACGAGTGAGAATCAAAATTAGATTATTATTATTATTATACATTTGTCTTTGACTAAAACCTCCAATAAATATTCAATGTTATCCCCGTTTTCTAGGGATAACTAGGAGATCATGTCTCGAGGCCCATAGGTCCTAGACATGGAGTACCGAGAGAAGGATTGACCTGAGCATGGCCCTGGAGGGCCCATCCTTCATCTTCTTCGCCCAGACTTGTCCTGTTAGCAACAACAGCTTCCATCACCATCGGCTTGGACTTGCATCAGAGAGGACTCTTGCTCCATGAGGTAATTGGTCCAAGGTATCATGGTACATGTCATGTTTGATCGTTATAACCTTCTTATATATGCATCAGGTTCCTTACATTTCTGATAACTGCTTGGATCTTACACTAATCCACTTGACCATTGTTGGGGGGATTTACGGGGTGACCTAGCAAGCTTGTATTCATGGGTTTTGGTTAGCCACCAGGGGGGATTTGCAGAGCCATCGTCCGCTCCCACCATTCTATCATTTTACATCTTATCTCCCATCCATCCATCCCATTCCCCTAGTCCGACCATTAGGATGACCTTTCAGGGTTACACTTTGTCCTGTGGGAAGAAGGGGCTAAAGGCCCAGGGGGTAAAAGTAGCTGGTAAAAGATAAAATCCATAAGAAATAAAACCTAGAGATGCTTCGCCCAGGGATCCCCGAGAAGGCAATAAAAGGCCTCTTGATAAGAAACTAAAGGGACCCTAAGAAAAATAATAAAACAAGACCTAACCAAGAGGAT
>ML822408.1:40695-55407 GCA_009831015.1 Picea engelmannii
CTCCACAGGAATCCCAAAAACAAACACAATACAATAATGACTGCAACTGTAACAATAGGTATGATAACTCTTTTCAGATGTGAAACACTTTTATGTTTGTGAGCATAGCATGGTGATAGACTTACCCAAGGTCCACATAGACCTGGATTTCACACAAATGCTGTAGCACCAACCTTTTTGAAAACTCCTCCCTTCGGGACTTCCCCTGACAAGTTGTTGAAAGATAAATTCAAATGGATGAGCACTTTGAGATTTGCCAATGACATGGGTATTCCACCTGACAAATTGTTGGAGGATAAATCCATGTCTTGGAGATTTTGAAGTTTATCGAGCGACATTGGAATCGGACCTTCAAGTGCGTTGCAAGAAAGATTGGGGTATTCTAGTTCTTTGCAGCTTCCGAGCCCACTTGGAATGTAACCGGTTAACCTATTTGCAAAAATATCTATAGCTTGAACCATAGTCATCTTTCTTACTTCCAAGGGGATTGGTCCATGTAATAAATTGTTTGAAAGGTTGAAAGACAAAGCTAAATTTGCAAGATCTGCCACCTCGAGAGGTATGGGCCCACTAAGCATGTTGTACGATAAATCTAGATATAATAAATTCATGCATTTCCCTAGACTTGCAAGTATATTACCTGATAATTGGTTGTGATAAAGAGATAAATATCTCAGCTGTTGGAGGTGGGCAATAGAATCAGGGATCCTTCCAGATAAATTATTTTTGTTTCCATATAGGAGCCCTAATCTTTTGAGTTGACCAATTTCCGTTGGGATCTTTTCTTTTAAACTGTTGCCACTTATATATAGCCTCTCTAGCTTGTGAAGCATTTTGATTGAAGACGGGACCGTCCTTGTGAAAGAATTGTAGTCTAAAGCAAGGAATGCTAAACTAGTGAGGTTTCCAATCTGTGGTAGTATTTCTCCTGCTAAACCATTCCCGGCCAACCTTATGTAATACATTTTTGTAGAGAGGCGGCCTATAGAAAAGGGTAAACGTCCCATGAGATTATTATTGCCTAAGTCTATTTCACCTAGGGTGGAACAGTTAGTAAGAGCAGTAAGAATGGGCAAGCTCGTGGTGCTGCCACTAACCAGTTGATTCCCGCCTATGTCAAGACTCCCGAGCTGCGTCATCTTACCGAACTCCTCGGGCACTACTCCGTTGAGCTGATTAAAGGATAAGGAGATGTCTTGAAGGTTCGTACAATTGACGAGGGAAGCAGGAATGCTGCCACTCAACTGATTGATGTACAGATAGAGACCCGTTAATGAGTTTTTCTTGCTACACAACTCCGTGGGAATGTGACCAGTTAACTGGTTTTGACCTATATCCAATTCTTGAAGACTGGTACAGTTAGACAACGAAGATGGAATTTGTCCCGAGAGTTGGTTTGAAGAGAGAGATATAAATGTCACGTGGGTTAGCAGGCCCAACTCGGAAGGAACACTCCCGTGAAGGTTGTTGCTATACAACTGTAGGAAGCCCAAAGAGGATATATTTCCCAAGCAGGCCGGGACTGTACCCGTCAAATTGTTTCTTCCTAAGTCAATGAATTGTAAGTTGGGCAGAATGCATAGATCTTCGGGAATGTTTCCTTTGAGATTGTTAGTGTACATATCTAAGGATATTAAACTACGGCAACCACCGAGAGTGGGCGGAATAGAATCTTGGAGCTGATTCGTATACAAGTAAAGAGTCTTTAACCGAAACAAATTTCCCAATTGATAGGGGATGCGACCATGAAATTTGTTATCAGAAAGGTCGAGTATTCTAAGAAAGGAGAGATTGCCGAGAAGGGGAGAGATGATACCTTGTAATCCCATGCCTGAAACRTTCAGCGAGAYCACTCTTTGKSTACGCCGACTGCATATGACACGCGTCCASYMGCAGAASGAAACATTTAGTTTCCAGGTAGCGGATAAAGATAGAGTTGGATCATAAGTGATTGCAGAGATGAATCCAATGAGAGCCTCTTGATCAGAAGCGTTGGTGAAATGGGGATGGGCACGATTAGATAGTGGAAGTGTGGAAACCAGAAAAGGAGTGAAATAAAAAAAAAGTAAAAAAATTCCCGTAATAGACCAGAAAAGAGAACGAACGTAACAGATCTCCATCTTCACCTCCTTAGACAGAATGGGAATGGTTGGTGTTTCTTCGTTTATTTATATAAATTTAGTGCGCGCCTAGAAATTAAAATGTAAATCCAAACGAAATCTTGTAAATTCCTCTGGCGGGCTAGCTTTTTTTTTCCACGAGAAATTATCTCGATATATATTAGAGATATATATCATTTACATTCACTGTAACCAGTCTAGCACAATTTCTCAAACGAATACCTAGGCTCCAGAGGAATTGTAAATCCAAACGGCACTTCCATTAAATTAATCAAACGAATACCTTTCTTTCATTAGATTAATCAAAAATCCAAACGAAATCTTGTAAATTCCTCTGGCGGGTTAACTTTCCAACGCAAAGTACGGCACTTCCATTAAATTAAGCAAAGGAATACCTTTCTTCCATTAGATTAATCAAAAGAATACCGCAATTCGATAAAACAAAAAAGAAAAATACAGCACTTCGATATGTTTCATCAAAAGCATTTTTCTTTTTCGACCTGTGACTTCAATTCCTAAACGTAATCTTGTAAAATCTAAAATCTTGTAAAATCCTCATGCACTTCCATTAAATTAATGGAAACGAAAAAGTTTTCCAAAACGAAGTACGGCTCTTCCCTTAGATTAATCAAGGGAATACCGCACTGCGATAAAACAAATCAAAAGAATACCGCACTTCCATATATTCGATTCAAGAATATAAGGAAATAAAGAAATTCCGGATTCTATTCAAAAATTTATTCGATGTAAATAATGAAGAATTTATTACTTTTCTCGCGGATGTAAATAATGAAGAATTTATTACTTTTCTCGCGGTGATCACGCACGTAATCATGGGATTGATCATATATCGAGAAATTCAAACGTAACGCTGTCGGCTAAAATAAATAAACGAAAAAGTTTTCCAAAACGAAGTACGGCATTTCCATTAAATTAACCAAAAGAATACCTCTCTTCCATTAGATTAATGGAAAGAATACCGCACTGCGATAAAAACAAATCAGAAAAATACCGCACTTCCGAAAAGCGTTGGTTGGCCTGTAACTTTTAAGCCCTATATTCAAATTATGTAAAGATAATCCGTTGGTGGGCTAATTTTCTAGACATCTATTGACTTTAAACATTAAATACCGCTGTTTTAGAAAAACACTGGTTTCGTTGTGTAAATAATGTGGAATTTTTTACTTTTAAACAATAGTCAACCAAGTCTTCTCGCTGTGATTTGCTATTACTTTATCGCAGACGATCTATGGGATTGATCCAGGTGTAAATCATAGTTGATTTGCTATGAGTTATAAGGTTTTGGGGTTTTCGAAGCTATTTCTGATTTCACAAAATAGTTAAAAATACATTCATTTTAACTTTTTCCCACCATGAGGTAAAATGTGGACTAATCTACACTTGGGGTTTAGGTAAATCTAATTTACACTTGGGGTTTAGATAAATTTACAGAGCGATTTAAATCCTAATAGGATGGGTTTGCTTAGCAAAGATGAGATCTTGTTCCTTCTCGACCTTCGGTGCAGTTATATCACAATCAGCACAGTAATAAATCCATTCACTCTGACATCCATCTTTGCTCCATCTCATAGTTAAGTTATATCACAATCAGCATAGTAATAAATCCATTCACTCTGACATCCATCTTTGCTCCATCTCATAGTTATGGGTCTAGCGTACCCTTTGTAGTGGGTTTCGACTCATATTGTCTTGAAGTCAATAGGTGGTCTCCAACCGGTGTTTTACATTGTTCTGGTTTGGTTAGCTTCAATCCATCTACCATGGATGGTCATTGTCACATCAATGGCCATGATCCTTCTAAAATTGCAAATCTTCATTATGTTGGATTGTTTGTCAAATTAAGGATTTACAGGTAGTAATTTTCCATCCAGCAATAACACAATTTATTCTCAACTTGAGGTTCAATTAGTTAGGAATGCTAAATTGGAAGCAAGAGTGTCCATCAAGGACAATCAAATAAAAAATCTCATTGCAGACCATAACATGCAATACCAATTGATTCTGGGTCTAGCAAGGAAATCTCATTATATGACTTCTCTTCCAAAAGTCTCTAATGGGTCTGTAATAACAACTATTAAGGAAGATGATATAATGCTACAAATCTAAGGGGAGATGGAATACAAGAATTTGCATATCTGGAAATCCATGAAGATGTCAAGCAAGAAGCCCACTATTGGCTTTTATGTTTTGCAAAATAGTATTTTTTATAGGAAGTATGGTGGACTTTATAGTTGTAAGTTTTATAGTTTTGTGTAAAAGGTTGTAAGGACAACTTAATTTGAAGGTGGACTTTCTATAGTTTTGGAAAATTTTGAATCTCAATAATCAAACTTTCTCTAGTTGATATGTATTATCATGTTGTACACTGTGGTCACAACTTTCTTTGAATACAATCAATACCCATTTCAGTTTTTTTTTTAAATGTTGTTGCACCAAGAAAGATACTAGTGGAAAATATAATATGCTACATTGAGCAGTGAATTAAGAACCTGCCCAATAACTCAATAGAAGAGGTGAGGCAAGAATGTGATGTAACATTAAGAAGAGAAAAATGTCACTTGTAAGGAAATATTAACAAGGTAGACGTGTTTCCTTTAAGAAAGTTGACAAATAATAAAAACATCATAATAGTTAAAGTAGACAAGTGTAATGTCACATTTTTGCTAGAATAAACAAGACTATGATAGAAAAATGATGGAGCACCACACAACCAGTGGGATTTATAGAAAACTATTCTATGAACTCATAAACAAAATTTTAAAATATGTAATAAGGTAATTAAGGAGTTGTCTCTTGAGAAGAATATACAAAATAAACTTGTTGTCTCTTGAGAAGAATATACAAAATAAACTAACTCATCATAACTATAGGCATACCTGGCATTTATGGATTTACTAAAATCCACAAGGATGGTGTTCCATTAAGGACTATCATAAACATTATTGGACCACCAATGTATTACTTGGCTAAATTTATTGCACAGAATCTTAAATACCTTGATGGGAACAAGGCTTATTTTATAAGGACTCAATTCATCTCGTCAATAAATTGAATAATCTAAAAATGGACGGGGAAGACATTCTTATTAGTTTTGATCTAGTTTCACTTTTTATGAAGATACTACTAAGGGAAAGTATAAGGGTCATAAGGGATATCACTAATGATGAGATGATGAATCCGGTTTAGGTGTGTTTGTTGGTTGTGGAGCTTGATTATCTTCCTGATTTAGATGCAGGTATGCTTAGCCCCCTTCTGTCAAGGAATTTTTTTGGGAAAATTTCCTTGTAAAATATTGAAATTTTTAGTCAATTTGGACCGTTCATGATAAGGTCGTAGATCTGATGGTAGAAGTTATGTTAAGGTTTTTTTCCCTAGAAGGAAACCTTTTTTCCTTAAGGGAAGTGTATTGTGGTTGGGTATGTGAGTGAATATTGTATTCTGAGAGAGGAGATTGTGAGAGAAAGAAGAGGAAGTTACATCAGGTGTGTTGTAGGTAGTATCCCTTCATTTGCTAGATAATAATAAAAGAAGGACCTGCCAATTTCTTTGATGGACATAGCCCACTCTAAGTGAACCACAAATATCTGTGTTTCTATTGTATTGTGTATCTTCTATGTTTTATTTCCGCATTTGTTTTATTGTATTGCTCCGCTATCTTGTTTTTATAACAACTCGTATCAAAGACAAAGGTAACTCGCAAGAAAATAGGGTTCCTAGTTTGAGTGGGAGCAATGGCGGAAGATGGAAAGTTTAAGGTCGAGAAATTTAACAACCAAAACTATTAGCTATGGAAGATGAAAATGGAAGATTATTTATATCATAAAGTTCTATTCCTACCATTGGACATAATAACAAAGAAGCCGACGAGTATGACGGACGAAAAATGGAATGTTCTTGACAGAAAGGCATCAGGAACAATACGGTTCTGCCTGGCAGTGTCAGTGTCTTTCAATATTTCAAAAGAAAAGACAACGAAGGATCTGACTGGGGAATTGACTAAACGATACGAAAAACCCTCGACCTCAAATAAGGTATTTTGAATGAAGAAATTATTTAATATGAATATGTTAGAAGGTGGGTTTGTTGTCGATCATTTAAATGAATTTAATATAGTTACTAATCAGCTAAGTTATGTAAAAGTGGACTTTGATGATGAGGTTAGGGATCTTATAATCTTGTGCTCATTTCCATAAAGTTGAAACAACTTGGTCATGGCTGTAAGTAACTCTGTCTATGGTTCAAACACTCTGAAATTTGATGATGTTGTTGGTGTTATCCTTAGTGAGGAAATGTGGTGGAAAAGCACAGGTGAGACATCAAATAATGCATTGATTGTGGAGAACAGAGGAAGACAAAGGATAGAGGAAAGGGCTCAAGGAACCGCAGGAATTAGAAAAAGGGAAAATCCAAATCCACACTACAAAAGATAAAGTGCTGGAATTGTGGGAAGAAAGGACATCTAAAGAAAGATTGTAGAGCTCCAAAGAAACAAAGAGATGGATAACATGAGAAAAATCAGGAAGCAAATGTAACAAGTGATGTGTTACAAGATGCTTTGATTCTTTCTTTAGATAATATTACTGAATCTTGGGTAGTAGATTCAAGGGCTTCATTTCATGCCACACCCCATAGAAAATATTTTCAAGATTATGTTCAAGATGATTTTTGATAGGTTTATTTGGGTGATGATGAACCATATAAAATTGTTGGAATCGGTAAGGTAAAAAAAAAACAAAAGAATGGAAACCAATGGTTACTGAAAGAGGTGAGACATATACCAAATCTGAGAAGAAATCTAATTTCAATAGGGCAGTTGGGAAGTGAAGGATGTATAAATATATTTACAGATGAGGCGTGAAAGGTCACTAAAGGATCATTGGTAATGACAAAGGGGAGAAGGTAGGTACATTGTGTTTATGTACTATTAATGTTGACTCTTCATCTCTTTAGCTTCTATAGGAGTGGATGCAGCACTGTGGCATCATAAGCTTAGAAACATGAGTGAGAAGGGGATGTAGATACTTCACAAAAGGAATTTGTTTCCTGATCTTAAACACGTTGATTTGGATTTCTGTGAGAACAGTGTTTATGGAAAATAGAAGAGAGTCAAAAAAGAAAAGAAGAGAAAAAAGTTGGAGCTTGTGCATACATATGTATGGGGACTAGCTTAGGTATCATATCTTCGTAGATCTCATTAGGGTTTATTGCATTTGAAAAAAATATAACGTTTTTTATATTTTTAAGAAATGGAAATCTTTGGTTGAGAATGAGACATGAAAGAGGTTGAAGTGTCTCAAATTAGACAATGCAGTGGATGCAGCACTGTGGCATCATAAGCTTAGAAACATGAGTGAGAAGGGTGTAATGTCCCCAAGGCCAATCCCTGTTGTAAATCATGTCTATGAAGTATAAAGCTCGCATTATGAATTGTAATTATGTTTTATAGGATGGTGAGCCAAGTTTATATAAGCTGGTGGGCTTACGTGTTATTAGGCCAGAGAGCCTAAGTGTTAAGGTCGGGAGCCTGCTTTTATATATGTAATCATGCAGAACATTAATACAAATATAAACATCGCTACGTGCAGACCGACCATGATGAATGAGTGATGGGGGAATAAGTTTCCACAGAGTGGGTAAAGGATTGGGGGGCTGGAAGGTAGGAAAGAGAGGCTAAGTGTTGAGGCTAGGGGCTTAATTCCTTGGGAATAATATTTTAATATTATTCCAAAAGCTATGTTAAATGTGATGTTTTTATCCTAAGTTCTTTGGAAGGATGAGTGACTTCCAAATGGGGAGGAACGCATGCAACTTCATGGGTGACAAGTGTCAACCCAAGCGCATGCAGTTAAAATTGTTGAGTCGAGCCATGATGGGGGTTCCTCCTCCATTCTAGGGTGGACACTCTGAAACTGTGAACCCCATCTGACCTCTGCAAGAATACCCTCATGCAACACTGAAACCAAAAGGCTTGTGTTGATTTATGGAGGAGCCAGTACACCCTTTGTCTGAACCGTCGAGTTTGTGTTCAACCTCTGTGTGGATTGCTTGTCACGCATCCCTGAAACCAGAGCCGTGAGTCTATCCCATGTTGTCGGATTGAGAAAACCAAAGTGTCCCATTCTTGCTGAGCCTTGTTATGCTGTTGCCCTTGTTTGTTGTTATCCTTGGGTGTTTGTGTCTATGTTCCAGTGGATTGTGGTGGCCATGCAATGCTTGACCGCATGTGGCTTGTTGGCCAGCACGTACAACACTCTCTCCAGGTGAGAGAGATGGTTGAGGTTGAAGGGACAGGTTGCCTAGCCTGTGAGTGACTCTCTCCAGGTGAGAGAGTGTGCGGAGGAAGGAGAGAGCTCCTGGAAGGAACCCATTAGCTGCCACAGAGCTTGGATATTTCTAGTACGGTCTGTTGCTGAAGACCAAGGCAAGGGAGGTTAGCAACCGAAGGACTGTCTAAGTGACAGAGAAGGTGTATACTCCTGCGGTGGGACAGGCATGTGGGGAAGGAGAGTCTATGGGTAGTCGGCATAAGTGGTTCCTGGGAGTGAATCCTTCTTCTGTGACTGTGTGTCTTCCTGTATTCCCTGCCTAGCCTAGGATTTCTTACTCGGTGGAGCTTAGTCCCAACTTGGGGGTGACCTACTGCTGAGAGTGATGAACAACGCGGTCTAAGGCTAGGAGGTTCGTGGAAGGTCTACACGCAATTGGTGGAATTAACATGGTTTCAAAGATAAGTATCAACTTATGCTTAATATTATGTTTTGCATGCCTGTGATGTTTATATGTATCATGTATTATGTTGTGCATATGAATTATTGCTAATGACAGGGATTATTTATGTTAGCAGTAATCTTGTGCTTACTCTGAGTTAAATGTGTTTAATTTGATTTAAATGCATGCTCTTAATTAAGTATGAGAATGATGTTGTTCCGCACAGTAGCATTGTCGTGCCGGGGGGTTGATGGCCAAGGAATGTTACAGAATGGTATCAGATCCTGGTTTACAACGCTAAGCCTGGATGGGTCGGATAAGTGGTCTTTGGACCAAAGTTTTGAGAAGAAATTGTCTCTGGAGGACTAATTTCAGACCTCAGAATGTTTTTGAGTGTCAACGGACTACTTGAACATGTTACAAAGCTTAGGAGGTGTAGTGGTATTATAGAAACCACTACTGGTGTGGTATATGGCCACAGGGAGAGAGAGAAAGCTCAACGCATGAAGTGTTGTAGTTGTTGGATCTGATCGGGAGGAAAGGAGATCCCTTACAACCATTAGATCCATAGAAGGTGCCGGAAGGATATCCGAGAAGCCTTTTGGGAGTTTGGTTGTCGGGAAAAAGAGGGGAGCGCTGAGACACAAAAACCCAAAAACCTGAGAAGATCTACACTATAGGTCGTAGGAGAGGAACTTGACCGTTGGATTAAGTAGGTGGCAGACCATAATTTTGAAATTTCAGCAAACGAAAGTTTGAGATGTGTAGATGCATGAACTCCTGATGCCCGAAACCTCGAAACCCGAAACCTTGGAATTCCGAAAAGATCTACACCGTAGATATGAGAGAGGACCTCGACTATTGGATCGAGTAGAGGAATAGGTGATAGTTGGGAGTTCAACTATTGGTTAAAATGGGATGTGGTTGCAAAAACCTTGAAATCCCGAAAACGCCAAAAGGATCTACGTCGCAGATCTAGAAAGGGAATCTGACTGATGGATTCCACGTTGAATCATGACTTCGAATTTCAGCTATCGGGAGAAGTGGGATGTGCAGACGCACAAACTACCAAAGCCGAAATCCTGAAATCCTGTGGAGTCAAAGTAGTGAGTCGAGCTGACGTCACGGAGATGGACGTGGACACATGGGTGTGTACCACGTGCCAGTGGGTCGAAAAGAAAAGTGAGCATGGTGGGACTTGATGATGTCATTGAAGGTGATGTGGACCCTCTTGAACGTGCCATGTGCCACCATGGTTGTGGGCAACAATTGTGCTATGTGGGCCCAAAGGGTAAAGTAAATTGGGATTTCGGAAGTCAGGGGTTGGAAAGGAAAGCAAGTTTGAAAGCCTCAAGGACCTAAACCCGAAGTCTCGAAGTCCCGAAATCTTTGAAGTTGGAAGAACCGCAATGGATTTTAACCATTGGATGTTGGGTAAACGTAGACCGTTGATCCACCCGATTTACGCTAATTCGGTAAATTGAAACTTTGGGAGATAGTTGTGTGTGCCTTAAACTCTTTGAAGGCCAAAGGCCCGAGTAGCACCTAGTAGTCTAGCACTTGGTCACGAACGTTGGTCATGTGGGTAGGGACTAAGAAAGAGGGAGCTATCACCCAAAAGTACAGAGTCGAGTAGAGATCGAAAAATTCATAACATTGAAACATTTTCTTAAATTGGATTGTTTATGAATGATGAAGGAATTCTCAAGAAACGAAGGCCTGAAAAGTTCTAGTCGTCTGCGTATTGTATTGCAGAAGGTTGACGAGTGCCAGAACTGATTTGAATTTCCACAAAGCGCAAAGAAATGGAAGAGACACATAATGCTTCTAGTTCAGAAAATGAAGCTCAGAAGAGATAGTGTAGAACTTTTGTATGTAGAATATGCATATCAAGTGCAAGGAGTGCTTATAGAGGGAACTTGTTTTAAGTTCGAAAGACTCTAGGAGACAAGCGTAGAGGGTGCCAGGAGGACACCAAAAAGTATTTTGGGAAACACAGAAGAGTCGAGACCCTTTGAGACTGAGTAAGTTAAAAGATCAGGGAGAAACAATGCAAGTTCACACGTAGAGCACAAGTGTGTGGCAAGGTGAAGTAAAATTTCATTAACCAAAGCTCAGGAGGGAAAACACCGTCGAAGCCTTCGAAATATTCGAAATCCTTCAAGTTAGGGAGGAAGTCAAGTCTAGAAGAATTGACACCAAGATATTTGGAAAAAAGTCATTGAGAACCTGAATGGACGGTAGGAATCCTTCAAGGGAGAAGCGTCGATAGTCGTGCGTTGTTAGATCAAAAGAAACTGCGAGGAGGATAACGCTAAGTGTCATTCAACACTCGAAATCGGGAGGTATTGAACCATCGATCTCAAGGAAGATCAAACCGTTGATTCCTTTCATCGGGAAATCAGAAAATCAAAAGTTGGGAGAACAGAGGAAGTTGTTCTCGAAAATCCTGAAACGCGAACTTTCGATTCAAGAGGATAGATCTAGACCATTGAATCATGGCGAGTGTCAGTCATTGATCTGACGCACTTGAATTTCATGAACATGGAAGTTGAAAAGGGGAAGAGAACTGTTTTCTGATTTCGTGAACCACTAAGTCCCGATTCACGAGGAAGGATCCACACCACTGGATTACAAGGAACTGTGAGTCATTGGATCTGACTCACATGGATTTCGGAAAACTAGAGATCGAAAGAAAAGAAGGGAAACTGTTTTTTGAAACCTTGAAACACAAATTGTCAATTCGTGAGGAATTGATCTGGATCGTTGAACCCGAAAAGTTGTGGACCTTTGATCTGAGGAAAATGGGGTTCAGGAGTTCAGATCTCGGGAGAAAGGAGGAGAGATGATCCTCGAAGTTTGTGAAGGGTAAAGTCCAGTAGCGCTCGGAAGTTGGGGCCCCAGGTCATAACTAGAGGTCACGCCGGTGGAAGTTAAGGGAAGAGCTAGCACGTGCTAGACTCTTGTTTCAGATTTTGGGGATAGAGAGAGTCGAGGGTGAATCATATCAAAACACCTGGTACGCGAAATCCCGAAGCACCTTCTGGATAGGCACATGGTCATAGTCAGTGGCCACGTAGGATAAACTTGTGTCACCGCTAGTTCTCGTAGGTGAGGTTTCGCGCAAGGCCTATGGATTTGTTCCGTGGAGATTCTAGTAGGGACTCGAAGAGCTACTCCAGCTGCGAGAGTTGAAGATCCATTGACTGGGAGGTCAGCAAACCCCGTTGAGGTGGGGAAACTGCGTCGAAGATGCTCAGGGAAGGAATAATCATGCACAGTTATTACAGTGGAGAGCACAAGAAGATTCAGGAATCCAGGAAGAATTGAATACTTCTGGGATCAACAAGAAAAAGTGTTACGGGGAGAAAGAAGTTACTGCAATTTGTGGCAGCAAGTATGTTATGGCTCGTTGGGTCAGCTAGAGGAAATAATTCTTACATGTTGCAAGTGTTGTTGGTGATGTTGTTGCATAATGAAGGAAGCAACAAAGAGATGAAGTGATGGTTATAAGTTTGATAAAAGAAGCATGAAAGCTTCTACTGCTATCAGATATCCAGGTAGTATGATTTTTATTTATTTATAATGGCAGTCATGCAGGCATGAGTTTTTATCACTCTTTTTGCATAATTGTTGAAATGAAATTTTGGTAAGAATTTCCTCAACCAGAGTTATTTTTATAAAATCACATGATTATATTATTGAATGCATACCACTGGATGTGGTAAAGGCTGGAGGCCTGTATTAATTCAAATATTTTTAGCTTCTGAATGCACACATTGACATAGTAGAATGTCATGTTAATTTGGTTATGGGGTCATAAACAAAGAATTAAAGATAAAAAAAAACTGGTTGTAGGAATAAATGCTAGTAAGCTAGTCATGTATGACACTAGGACCTGGTTGGATATGGCAAGGTATGGATATGGAAAGGTTATGAGCTACACAGGTACTAAAATCTTCCTACTTTTAAATAAAACTTGGGCTGCAACATTTTTGCTAACACTAATGAACACCACATAATTATATTCTTGGTGTAGTGTTCGGGTTGAAAAGGAAGGCATCCAATTAATTGGGAAGATAATAGGAAGTGTATGGAGAATGTGGCAACACATTGGCCATAATTCCAACTCATGGATGGTGAGATACATGACTGAGATAGAGAGCATTATGTAATTCAATGCAAGGTGCACTGAATAAGACTGGATTGAGAATTGCACTCATGCATAATAAGTGTTAGAATTTTATACTAAATGCAATGGTTGAATATGTTTTGTAAGTACATGCATATATATTATTGCATGGAAATAATTATACTAATGGCTGAAATGTTGCTAACCCATGACGTTGAGAACATTTCAGGAACTGTTAAACATTGCAACAGGAAAGTTACAAGCCAGGTAGTCACAGGAATAGAGACTACATAAAAATTTATGTTCGGAAAATTGAAATAATAAACTCACTATTGTTAATTATGAACATGCATATGCATAGAATGACAAGTCATTCTATTTGGTCAAGTTGTTTGGTAATTGTGATTGAATTGCTAAGTGCAAGAAATTCTAAGATCGTTTCATAAGATGTTGTACATGTTGAATTATGATGTACAGAAAATACTGACAGTTTGTTGGCAGTATGCAGTTTGGTGCTTGTGGAAAAATCATAAGGATGGTTGCATTCATAATATGGCAATAACCAAGATGAATCATGAAATAGAATGTCATGTTTTGGGGATAAAAGTTGAATTTCCTTTCGAACTAATTGGGGTTCCTAAATGAATTCTTTTATGTTCTCTCATGATAACTGCATGTGGTTGATGCAGATGAGATGATGTTGATGAAAGTTAAAATGTTGACTACAAAGAGTATCTCGGGAAGATGATGCTTGGAAACCTTTGAGGGCAGTTGGAAATCCTCGAGCCACGATGCTCTAATACTTCCGGTCCGGCCTGTTACTGAAGCCCAAGGAAAGGGAGGTGTAGCACTGATGGACTGTTCTTGTGAAGGTGTATACTCCCGGGTGGGACAGGCATGTGGGGAATGAGAGACCATTGGTTGGAGTGCTGCTGAGGTTTGAATGGTTGGAGTGTTGCTGAGGTCTGGTACCTTGGCCTAGACCATGTGGATAAGGATTGTGGACCATGGCTATCCTGGGAAGCCATTGCCCCGATGGAGTCATAGCCCTGCTCAGGGGTGGAAGGTCTTCTCAATCAAAAGATAAGTACAATAACACCTATTTCATTAAATTTGGAAATATTCTATTACATGGACTTCATTAACATTGAGTTTTTTTATAAATCCTTAATATATTCCATGGAGGAAGTCAATCTATTGATATGCCTAATGTGGACTTAAGTAATTGATTTTCCTCTGAGAACCAATGCCAGGAGTAGGCAGTGAAAGCAAGGGTCTTTGAAGAGTAGTACGCAGATATTGATCTCTCCTCATTGTCGTTTCTACAAAACCACTGACCTCATGTAATAGTGTCAACCAACCATAGAAAAATCAATCATGGTTGGGCATTACTTTCACCAAAAGGAGGAGAAAATGATAAGAATTTTAAATGCATAAGAGATAGATGTTGTAACACATTTTTCAAGGTTTTTAGTTGAACTTTGTATATGTCCCCATTTTCTTTGATTATTAATGACTAATGTTTAATGTAACTACAAATAAATTATCAAAATTAAGATATTGATTTTCAATTTTAATCATATATTCCAAGTCATTCATTTTTTACTCATCTCCCATTAGTTTGAATAGCTCACTTAGGACTCATTATTAATTCATTCTAATTATTTTTGTAAGAAATGTGAGTTTTATTTCAAAAATACATATCACATATATACATGTATTGATGCATAT
>ML822409.1:0-12144 GCA_009831015.1 Picea engelmannii
TGGGGTGTTTAGTCTGTTTTACTTGTTTTACCTTGCTGTACTTAACCACCTCCAAGCCTTAGTCGACCCCATTGCCCAACAGTAGGCACTAGTCTAGCTGACTTAGGAAAAGAGTTGACTGTCATATAGTTTAGACTTGCATTATGCATTGCTGCTTGATCATTATAGGCTAGTCTTTCCCTTCAGCCTGTAACAATTTAAAACTAACTCCTAGAACCTGTAATTAAAACTAACTTAGTAACTTAGGGACTACCCCCCTTGGCTTCCCTAGGAGTAAGCCTAGACGGAAGAAGCTCCTGTCAAGGTGACAGTGTGGGCAGGAGCTTAGACATTGTGTCTCCGAGGGCACACTAAGTGAGCAGGACTTAGCTCACGTCTGCAAGTGTGCATTAGGACGTCAACAGGTCCAATGCCTGTGCAAATGTTTGTGGCTCGGTATCTCTAATACTCATCACTAGTGCCAAATATGCTCCAAATCTAACCGGAGGTCTACTCTCTCTGATCTGGCTCTTGGGCTCCCCTATATTCTCTCTGGCCTCCTTCAGGGTCTCCTGAAACCATCTAGGTCTCCTCTTCCCTAAAGTGTCAACGGAGAAATAAGGTCTCTCTGCCCAAGAGTGGTTGCCTCAGGACTCGTCTCAACACTCTGAGAACCTGAAGCCTCTACCCCCTCTGACTGAACATGCTCTAACGGTGACCCTGAAGCTATGCATGGTGACCCTGTCACCCATGATACTGGCGTACCAGAAACCTAAGGTTGTGCTCCCTCTGAGACATCAATCAATGCCTCTGCATCATCCTCAACACTAACTCTCGACTCAAGAGATCTCTGAAAATCCCTATACTCCTCAAATCTAACATCTCTGCTCACCACCACTCTCCTAAGTGGTGGAATGTAGATACAATAGGCTTTGGACACCTCTGAGTATCCAACTACAATCCGTTGTTGGGTTGTGGGGTCTAGCTTTGTCCTCCTCTCCGAGGGGACATGAGAAAAGGTCAAGCACCCAAAGATCCTGATCTGATCGACATCGGGCCTCCTCAGGAGTCATCTTCCCCAATATCCTGTGGGGGTTCCTGTTCTACAAGTAAACTGTAGTAACATTCGCCTCTGCCCATAAGTACAAAGGCAAACTCTGATCGTGCAGCATGGATCTCGTTGCACCGGTGATAGCCCGGTTCTTCCTCTAGGCAACCTCGTTCTACTGGGGGTTGTATGGTATGGTCATCTGTCTTTTAATGCCATGCTCGGCACAGCAGTCTATGAATTGTCTGGAGGTATACTCACCCTTGTTATCTGACCACAAGACTTTGATCCTCTCCACGAGAGCTCTGAACTCTTGGAACCGTTTGAAGACCTCACTCTTGGCCTTCAGGACATAGATCCAAGTCTTCCTTGAGTAGTCATCAATAAATGTGAGATAGTACTCACAACCACTCGAGGACTTTCGAGTCATGGGCCCACACACATCTATGTGTACTAAATCCAGTATCCCAGCTGACCTGGTGTCACTGCTAGGGAACGAGGCCTTGGTAAACTTACCAAGCACACACCCTCTGCAAACATCATGATGCTCTGTACTGATCTGTGGCACTCCAGTCACAACCTCTCTCAGACCTCCGAGAGCTCCATGATGTAGGTGGGCCATCCTACGATGCCATAACTCACATGTATGTATGTTGTTGTCGTTGCTAGCCAATGCATGAAGAGGCTAAAAAAGTAATCTGAATAGTTTCCCATCCCTCACTCCAATCACTTGTCCTGAGGCAAGCGAAGACCCCTGAGGGTGAATGAGTACCTCGATGCCCCTGAAGGTCACCTCAAGACCTCTATCCTGGAGGGTAGAAACTGAAATCAAATTCTTCTTCAGCCCAGGGACATAGAGAATGTCCCTGAACGATATAGGTGGCATGTTATCTCTCCGAAAGGTAACAGTGCCAATCCCAACAACTCTGACCAAGGTGTCATCTCCAAGAGAAATCTCCATCCTGACCTCGGTATCTCTGAGATCAGTCAAATGCTCTCTGACTCCAGTCATATGGCTCGATGCCTCGCTGTCAATATACCAGATACTAGGTGTTGTCTCAACTGAAGTGCAACAAATGAGGAAAGCACACTCTCTCTCGAATAGAGTCTGAAACTTTGCCTCCTCTACTGAGTTGCGGTACCCAGTCTCTTCTTCTTCTTGTTGGGACACTATCCAGCATAGTGCCCCAACTTCTTACAAACAAACCACTTCACTTTGCTCATATCTCTCTTCTAGCCATTGTTGCTCTCTCCTCCACCCCCCTGTGGTGGGGCCCCAACCTTGGGACCCTGCCAACCCCCACGGTCGACCTTCTTCTTTCCCTTTGTCCAAAGAGCAAGATCCTCATCACCCTGACCCGACTGTTGTTGTTGTTGTTGCCACTGTCCAGAGGCCTCTACTACAAGTCTAGTCTCCTCATGGACGAAGTCATCCCACATCCTCTCCCATGTGGGCATGACCTCCCTGGAAACAATGCCACGAACGAATGGACCCCAAGGTTTGGTGAAGTTATTCATAGCTGTCCTCACCAAAGAGTTAGGGTCCACCACCTCTCCGACAGCTCCAAGATCGTCTCTGCTATGGGTGCAGTGACCAAGGAATGAAATAACCGACTCATCCTTGAGCATGCGAATGCCCCTGAGTCGGTCATGTAGAACCATATTTCGGTTCTCATTAGAGCTCTCATACAACTTGCATAAAGATGCCCACATCTCATACACATAATATTTCCTAGTCAAATGGGGAATGATATAATCTCGTACTGCATCACAAATGGTCCTCTTTGCCTTGTTGTTACTCTTCCTGAACTCTGCCACCAAGATGGGAGCAGTAACAGGAATGACAGGAACATGCGACTCAACTATGTCCCATAGCTCGAGGTCCTCTAAGACAAAGACTATCCTCGCCTTCCAAGGCGACCAATTGCTATCCCCAGTTAGTCTGTCCTCAACACGCATCTAAGATACTGACATGTATGCCAAACTGCACTCCAACTGATGCTCAAACTGCAAAGGAACGTTGCCCCATTTCTATCAACACAGATGTGAAAAGAGGCAAGCGAACTCCGACCTCACTCCTAGCAATATAGGTGTGAAAAGAGGTCAAGTCAAATCAGCCTCACTCCTACCCCGTAGGTGTGAAAAGAGAATGACGAAAACTATCCACAACTGCTCAGCTATCCTCTACAAAAATCTGACCACTAGCAACCACTGAAAACTGTCAATGGTTTTCCACAAAAATCTGTCAAGAAGATGTATATGACAGCCAACACATATGTTGTCCAAACTGCTCAAAAATCAGCCACCTCAACTCTGATACCATGAAGATTTTGCAGGTCCTATCAAGCTTCCAACGATGTGTGTCTTTGACCTCAAGTTGGCTCTAAGTTTCAACTGTCAATGAAGGTATTGTTGTTTTAGGACAGCCAACAGTTCAGGAACTTCTTGCTGATTTGTTACTGTTACATTCACAATTTTAGGTGATCTAGCATGTAGTTTTAGTCACCAAGGGTTAGCACATGCATACTAAAATAAATGTAACACACCTAGAGATATTTACAGCTGAAAATAAAGCAGATCTAAACTCTAACACACATGAAAATGTACACAGGTATTTTTCGTCAACATGACCCTGGATAAAACCCCCACGGGGAAAACCAGTTTGGAATATATGTCTATATATGAAGAGAATAGATGGTGGAATATAGCAAGTACAAAATATAGATGAACCTGATACAATAGTAGCTTGATCCAAGCAGAAACAAAAGTCCAAAAGAAGCAGGTGCGCCCTAGGATGGTGCACCCCTCATAAATGCTGCCAAGACCACTTAATCTGAGTCAGATGCTAGCTGTGAGCTCTGAATGGAAACCCCTCCATAGTACTCTGATACTAGTGTGTGGCCTCCCTCTGAAACTGATCCCACTGCAATCTGACAAGTATAAGACCTCCCCACTGCTGATGCACCCTCCTCAACAAGTGCGCCCTCCTCAACTATGGAAGCTCCTCAACAAGTAAACAAGGTCCAAAGCCTAATGGCTCTCTCCATGAAAGGATGAACCCAAGCTAGCCTCACCTAATGCACCAAACCTCATCTCCAAGCTCTCTCTCAAACTCTCCAAGTGAGCAAATGAGTGAATGAGCTCCTCCTTGCCCTTTGCGACCCTCTTGAACCTCCATAAGGAAACCTAAGATATCAATGGTTGAGATCATTCCATCTCCCATCTAATCAAAGGTTGAGATCTCTCCAAAAGAATCTCACTCAAAAACCCACTTTGGGTTAAGTTCCCTAAGTTCGCTTTATGTCTCTAATTCACCCACAAAGTGAATTAATAGTCATTTTAGGCATAAATGACAAAATTTCACTTTTGACTTAAATCTCCTAAGTCAAAGTGAAATCAGACATAAAGTAAAAGGCACAAAGTACATAGTACTTCCCACATGTGTTTAGGATCTCACAAACACATGGGGAACACCTAATTAGACTAGATTTATTGTCCTAGTCTAGATTGCAAACTATGGATAACTTGAAAGTAAATTGCAAAGTGAAAGATCTCTACTTAAGATACAATATATTGATTTATTAGATGATTGCACAACTTAAGCAAGAGATAGCAATGTAAATAGCTTTGCAAAATAAACAAGTTGAAGGAAACTAAAGATTAAGCAATTATTGACAAGATGAAGAATAGCAAGCTAAACTAACAACAAGCCTTACGATATAGCATGGGTTGGCTTAGCCAAACCTCTTTGCTAAGTGTAGGCAAAAAAATAAAGAATGCTAGTAAATTAAAGCTTGGAAAGTAAATGACAATATCCTAGCCACTCAAACTTGTCTTAAGGACAAGTGGGGCAAACAGATTAAATGAAATTTAATAAACTTGCAACCTCAACTAAGGCACAAGGAGAAGGACTAGCCTACCGATTTTGTGCCAAAGTGGGCGAAAAGAAATGAAATAGTTGTTTGACAAGAAAGTAAAGATCCTAGCCTCTCAACCTTGTATTAAGGACAAGTGGGGCAAAAGAATTGAAAGCTTAAAACAGAAAATTAGAACTAAGTCCTAGCCTTACAATTAGTATGGGTGGCAAAGCCAAGCCTCTTTGCTAGTTGTAGGAAAACAAGAATTAAAAACGCAGAAAATTTAAAATCTTTGAGAAATGCAAGCCCAAGAGACTCTCTTTGGGCTTACTTACAATGAAAGAATATAGGAGAGAAGTGGGTATTCAATACCCTTACTTGGGAGGTTGTTCCTTGATGTTTTGTGGCCCCAAATGGGCAGCACCTTCCCTTTACTGGTTCAAACCTGCAGAAAATCAGCAAGCAAAGCTTGCTGGAAATGCTACACAATAACCAGAAAAACTTGGAAATTTTTTTGTTAGCAATAACCAGAAATTTTTGGTACTAAAATCAGCAAATAAAAGATGATATATGACATATTCTATGACAGAAATATACCTAAATATATGTGAGAAATATGTATGGAAGAAAATAGAAAACTTAAGAGAGTTTTAATGGGTGAAGAGACAAATTTGCAAATCTGAAATTTGTCTTCCTCCAACCCTTCGTGACCTGCAAATAGATGAGATCAAGCTACAAGACAAGAAAGGAGGTGAGTAGATTCATATATGTCAACAAAATACTTTGCATAACAAAAAGAAACTACTTCACTAAGATCTATAGCAATACTACCATAAATCTATCCAAGCAAAATACTTTGCTTGGATCTCCTACTCTAGATCTAGAAGCAAAAAACTCAACAAACAACAATACAAATCACCTCAATGAAGCTCACAATGCATGCACCAAGAGTACTCCCAATGCACACCAATTTCCTCCAAAGTTTTTCTATTATTGAAGCAAGCTTGAGCAAATGCTTGCTACAATCTTGAGAAATGAAAGAGAGCAAGATGGAAGAGAGAGAAGAGTGGGAGAGATTTGGGCATAATAACTTTACACTGAGAATAGATGTGAAATGAAGGAGGGGTATGCATTCTTTTATACCTAGGAGGCAAGATAGACCCCTCTTGGACTAGCTCCAAGTGTCACTCACCCAAAAGAAGTCGTATCTCAAGGAGGGCGCACTTTTAGGGTTTTGGTAGGCTAAGGTTTGTGAGGATTGAGGGTGTGAGAGGGGAAACACCTTTTAGACAAGTCAAACACCATGATCGATTACTAAGAGGGTGCACTTTTGAAGCTTGGATGTTTGCTTTAATTTATTTTTGAGTTTGGGTGGTTTTCTCACCAAGGGGGGCGCAACTTCCCTAGGGGGATGAGTGATGTGAGGTTGTGGCTAGGTGTGGGGGGTTTAGTTTAAGTTAGAAAATTGTTTTTCTAACTTAAGATAATGGTTAGGCATCATCTCCTACTCTTTCTCAAACCTTTTTGCTAATTTTACAATTTTTGGCATTTTTTACTTAACCAAATTAAGCAATTATATTGCTAACTCAAGACTGACTTGAACTCCTTATGGACAATGACCTAGCAAAACTTGTCTAATTGAGTTGAAACTTGATCCAAGGGTGTAGGGGGTCTCATTCCATTGCTTTTGAGTACTCGCACCCCTATCAAAATCCCTTAGGACTTAGTTTTTACATTTTTACATCAAAATTAATTAAAATTACCATTAATTGAGTAATTTTAAAAAATAAAAAATAAAAAAACTACTTAGACTCGACGGAATTCTACAAGACTCTAGGAGATGTCTAGCATGGTCATTTACAATATTCTTAGACCCTAGTCACCCATTGGGCTCCATCATTAGAATGCCTTTCACCACTTTGGAGGATTATTGTGAGTGAAAAACTCAAGGGTAATTAAAAATTACCTGAGGATAAAAAACACTCGATGAAAGGACTTCCCTAATGATAAAGTCCTAGGCAACTAAACTACAATATGATCCATGTTGACCCATTACATTAATATCTCACGCAGGGGAGCGGAAATTCCAATTACAAAAAGAAGGGTTGGGGGCAAAAACTGCCTTGTAGAACCAGAAAGTCTTCAACTTTGTTGCACCATCAATTACATAGCTTCATGGTACATGGAGTTGACCCCTAGTCGAAATAGGTAGTCAACACTTAGCTAGTTGGCGCACTTGCAGGTGAGGGACGCTAATGCCAAGGTGGAACTCGCCCTCACCTCACCCACTCACTCAAGTTCACTCCACCTCACCCTCACTTCAATCTACCTCACCCTCACATCACTCCACTCCACCTACCACTCACTCCACTCATCCCTCCCTTAACCCAGGCGCATCCTCACTTAACTAATGAGCACTTCCTCTCTTGCCATACGCACTAGCTTTGGAGTATTCACCCTTTTCACTATAAAACAAGGTCGACCCCCCTCATTTACAGGGAGTTGGAGCTTGGGGATTCGATCCTTGTGTTGTATTCATTGTAAATAGTTTTTATTGTAATAAAAGAAGACATCGGAGGTCAAAGTGGTGGATTGTCAAGTGTGTGGATGCATGTATACATGAGGTGATATTATTCTATTTCATTTGCTTATGTATTGTGGTTTATTTTGGCCTTATAGGAGTACTATTACTCAGTAGGGTAGGATTGCTAAGCTAGTTTGATTAGTGATCTTATTATTTATCTATTTTAGAGATTTTGGGATGCAATATTTGTTTAGTTTAACCTATTGTGTGTTGAAGTCTCTTTTATAGGTTGTACCATCTTCTAACCCTTTCATTTGCAAGTGTTTGAAGTAGTTGATGCCTCAACTTGAAAGTGTGGATGATCTAGCTTGAATCTTCCATTCTTCCAAGTCATTTGAAGAAGTTCCCTCCTCAATTCATCAAAGAAGGACTCCATTGCCCAAGTTATTTCAAGCACAAGCTTGTTCCTTTTTTCTTCCTCTCTTTATGCTACAATTCTTTGTTACTTTACAGCTACATGCAAGCAATTTCGATCTAGTTTCTAAAGCTAAATATTTAGTTCTTTTTATTGCATGCATGGAGAATTTTAGATCTGATTTTATCTAAGGGTTTCTATTTAAAGAAACTAGATCTAACACAAGATAAGATCCCCTTTCATTAAGCAATTTTCTGAATTTTTTTTAAGGGTAAAAGTTAATATTTTCCAATTGTTTTTATTGTTATATCTAGCATTTCAAGTGCTCAGTTACTTGTTGTCCGAACAGTAAGAAACAAATCAGCAATAAAGTTTGTTAGTTTGTTTATTTAGGTGTTCTAAAGTTGCTAGTTTAGTTAGCTTTCTTTACCTATATTTTATTTCATTTTTTGACAGTCCTAATCTTCTTTTGCAAGTGCCCTTTCCTCGTTGTTTTGCAGCAATCAAGACACAAATGTCTTGCTGTCCTTGACAGGTTCTCGGACAGCCAAGGCGAAGCTTGTCCAATTTGGGCAAGTTTGGGAGCATTCAAGGAGCAGGGAGCCTTTCAACCTCGTCAAAAAACCATAAAATTCCTCAAAAAAACACCTTCTTTTACTTAATAAAATTTGCAAGACTTTTAAATATTGGAAGCATTTCCTTTTTGCATTTGTTTAGATTGATTTGTGTTAGTTCTAATCCTCTTTACTTGCTGATTTTAAAGAAAAGGAGAAGTTCTTGAACCTATTCTCTTCAAAGAAACCCAGTATCACTTGATGATCTTGTATGATCAAGATCACAAGTCACCTAATAAAAAGTAGAGTACTTGTTTTAGGCTTTAGTTTCTTTCCTTGATCCATTTCTATAAGGATCATTCAAATCTGTTACAAAGAAGAGATCATTGTAATAGGAAGCAATAAAAGAGGGACTCGTAGTGCCCAGTTTAGTCTTCCCCTTTAGGGGGATTGGTGGTGTGGTGGTGTGTTTACTTTTGGTTTCTTGTGTTTTCCTTGTTTCAACATAAGTTAAAGGAATCAATCAATCAACCCAACCACAACACATAGATTAGTTTTATTTCAGCAAACTATTTTTTAATTGTTAGTTTAGTTTTCTTTTCAGTTGTGCAATTTTCAAAGTTGGCAAATAAACCATCCCCTCAGCTCCTCGCAAGAGGTTGGTCAGTGCGGATTAGTAATTAGAAAACATTTCAATTTTCGCATTTCTTTTTCAGCAATTTACTTTTTGTTCTAAAATAAACCTTCCCTCCAGCTTCTCGGTGTATGATCTGAACCCTTGCGAGCGTAACTCGATCCTGGGAACTCATCAGAACCGAAGTTGGTCAATGCGGAGTAGTTTTAATTAGGGAAATCTCAGTAGTTGTTATCTCAATGCGAGGGAAACTGCATGAAGGGAGTGTTTGAAGTCGGACAGGAACTTTGAGATATAGGTTCTCCCCGTGTTGGACCTCCGGCACCTTCATTGAACTTAATGGTGAAGCCTTTGGGGTTTCGGTAAGTTCTCAGCATATTTCCAAACAAAGAGATAGCCTCTAGAGAGGCCACACTTTTGTTTCTCAAAACATTTTATTTTCAAGGCAAATAAAATTTACCTCATTAATCTACTTTCAAAGGACAATCTAATAAAACACACGCTACAACAACTACCCACGATACTTTTAAGGCACTAGTCTAGTATTTCACTTTTCTTTACTTCATGAGCAGTAATTTGTTTCATTCATGTTATTTATGATGTGTCTAATAAGCCTATGAGAACTTGCAGATATTTGTATCCTTTGATATTTCTTGTGCAAGTACTTTATACATTGAATATCTATTTTCATCAAGCTTATCTATTGAAAGAATGAATGTTGTATGCTTTGCTTTAATGAAATTGTCTTATTTGCACTAAACTCCTAGATTTACCTTTTTTGTACTTAGTTTAGCTTTTAAAGCCTTAGTATATTTGTTAGGGACTACCTTCCTTTGCTTCACTAGGAGTTGGCCTAGATGGAGGAGTCGAGGGTCAAGTGACAACACCTTGACTGGAAACTTGCCCCCAAGGACACACTGAGTGGATTGAAGATTTCTTCCACGTTTTCCCAAGTGTGTATAAAGGCGGCAATAGGACCAATCTCTAACATCCTAAAACAATTAATGGTAATGTTAAAAATTTAAGTAAAAGGGTAGAAAAGGAAAAATAAAGGAGAATGTCAACTTTTACTTACTGGGGATATGTTAATAATTACTAGGGTTAGGTTTTGTGCTTCACTTTAATTATTTTATTGTTTTCATTTTAAAAACAATGAGTTTTGGTAGTCCCTAGCCATGTCGTACAGTGTCGTACAAAATTGGCCAGCTCGGTGCTTTAAGGCCGATTCCAGTAGGGAACAAGTTGGTTTGGTACGGAACCGACCATTTTCAGTCTGAAACCATAAATCGGACCAGTACAGCCCTAGAACCGATTGGACCAACTAGTTTTGCTAGTTTTGGTTTGGTTTGGATAACACTGGTTAGAAGTTAATGGCAAGCACACATCAAAAGATTTCTCTACAACATGAACTCATGTAACATTCATTTGAAAAAGCAAAATACAAAAATATACTTTACTTCAAGAATCATGTTTTCCAATCAACCATTTTGTCCTTGTGATCTCCTTAAGAACAACCCCTACCTAATGTCATAGATCATCACCTTATTTTATAAGAGAAAAGAGAACCAATACCTCGAAATCCCACTCTCCATATAGATCTTTATCATCCACATTAGCCCATACATAAGCATGTGCTTTCAATTGATTTGATCCAATTTGTTGTCTTTCATTGTCCTATTATTTTCACATTACATATGGTCAGATATAGATTAACCGAGAATAAAATATCACAATCCATTTAACAAAGAAGACAATTATGCTAATAAGTAAAGTAGGAGGAAAGAAACAAGTTTACTCAAGAACATCAATCCAATTTTAATCTACTAGAATAGGTATGAGCAAATTCATCAAGTTTAGTACTCCCCAAATTATGGCCACTTTTACAAAAATTAACAGTTTCCTCTACAACCTCGTAAATTTGCGGTTGTCTTGTACAAACATATTCTATTTCTATATACCTTAAAACTGACATGTATCTTGCTATAGCCTATAACTAATTCATTCACTATATTCTACATTGTATAATATTAGGATTGTTAAAATTTCTGAGATCCTTTAAAGAGTATGATCCTCTATGAGGCCATAGAACCTACAAAAAGAATCAATGTCTCTAGCGACCTCCCAAATGTACTATGGGTCAACATCACTTGCATCTACTTCCTCAACCTTAGTATAAGGTTGCAAATAGTTATTAGATTTAAATAATAATTTGTTCAATGTGTTTATACTAGGAACTAGTTGAATCTTTAAACATGGAAGCAATATAAAACATATGCAATCTCATTAACCTTTCTTCTTCAAATTGTTTGGTATCAATGAAGGTCTTGGAAGCTTACCAATGGATAAGATGTTTTAGCAAAAATATATTCATGATCATTGACCTCAAATTCTAGAGATATTATCTTGCAAACAACACAGTGAATTGAGGAACCAGAGTTCATGTTTTTTCCTTTTTTCACTCTTAAAGTTGTTCAATGTTTCCTACATAATAGCATTTGACAAGAGATTTCATCCATGTTACATACTACTCAATTGAATAAGGGTGCTTGCATTATGGCCATGCATGGCTTGTATTACTGAAAGGTACACGTCGTTATTGTAGGGGTCTAACAGCAATAGCTTATGCTGTCAACATGACTACTTAGGACCTCATCATATTGTCAATTGTTTGACTCTAGCTAAATGTTTCTCTCCTTTAGATGTTGTCCCTTACAGATATGAGTCTTTATGTAGAGTTCAAGAAAGAATTTTTTTAGAAAAAGGTTCTAGTTTGAATCTCTTTCGTTGTTACTTTGTTAGGCAAGCAAAATTTTACAAGCAAGATAAGCATACCAAAGAAATTCGGTCGATAAAGTTTATGTTTGGCACTTATTGGTTTTCTTTGACAAAATGACCTAAACAAAATGTTTTATTATGTCTTTTGCTCTAAATTTAATAGCCAATATTGGGCTTGCATCTTTTTAAAGAAGTGGGTATGGGCATTACATATTGTTGGAGATTTACTCATAAAGTCCCTAGATTTCAAATATTAATCATATTTGTCAATATATTTCAAGGTTTCAAAGGGGGTACATCCCATGTGACCCCTACCTTTCGGGGATGCTGGGAAGCATTGGGGACATCCCTCTACCCC
>ML822409.1:28677-44437 GCA_009831015.1 Picea engelmannii
GTTGGATACTGGAGGATGCATGAGGATAGAGCTCCATAGATCCATCAACTTGCTATGTGTTTGTTGTCTCAAGTTGTCCATTGTTGAGTTGTTGAGAGTACGAGAGCACTTAAGTTTTATTCACTCTACTAAGAGGAACATGCTCACCTCTAAGATAATAGAAACACTTGTTTTTAGGCATAGCAATCTTTGTCTTCAAACAAGGAAGGCTTTAGAATGCTTACAAGGACCTACAACACAGAGGAACGCAAACCCCAAGGATGCTTCACAAATCAACAAGGAAGGTATTTCAAACCCAGAAACATGGTTGGTTGGTTTGTCATTAGTTGACTTATATTGAGCACAATGATGACGATGATGTAGTGAAATCCAATGAAGCTTAAGCATTTTTAGATAACCTTGAGGCAGAAGATCATAATTTATAAATTTAATTTTGATACATATATCTCTACATCAACCTTTGGACTATCTAATATGACTAGTGAGAACATAATTTTGACATTTTGAAATTATGGACTTGTAATTACTCATTTTTATTATCAATCAATAGATTCATATTTGTTTTTTATTGAATCATCATTGGTATTTGTATATGTTTTATGTGAAATCTTCAAATTTCATCATTAACTATGTTTATAATTTTGTGTATTTAACAATTTCATTGTTTCAAGATTTTTAATTCGCTATTGGACTCAGTAATATTTTTTAGTTATTTTTTGTCATCCTTGTCCTTTGTTCCCTCAAAATTGGAGTGCTACCCCACAATTGTCCTTGAACCTCATCCCCCATTCACCCTTTTCCCGAAAGTTGGTAGAACATAGGTTTTATGGGAAAATGCTCTTCCATATGCCCTGTAAATACTAGTCCATATATGAATACAGAGGTTACCCCCTACAATAGTATAGGCTGGGTCGTTTTCTATTATGTTGTAAGTATAGAAGATTGAGTCCTCTAACAAATTTTGAAGACTATTTAACCAACACTGCCTTCAATTCCTATGTAGCCCATCAAGTGTTGATATATTCATCAACAAAACACTAATGCAATGTAGGCTCAATCGAAAATTGTTTCTATACCAAGCATGAAATCTAGAAGAGACCTAAGATATAG
Source organism: Picea engelmannii (assembly GCA_009831015.1). NCBI lineage: Eukaryota > Viridiplantae > Streptophyta > Pinopsida > Pinales > Pinaceae > Picea > Picea engelmannii. The sequence continues at coordinate 29,788 of ML822409.1, forward strand.
CAATAAGCCAGATTTACAAGTTTCTATAAACCAGATACCCACCCTCAGAATAGAATTACTAGCCCACAATAAGCCAGATAAGCTTGCTCTTTGATGCAAGTTCTAGGAAAAAAAATGAATAAGATAGTAGATAGTTCTCTTTAGGTCCTACAAGGGGAAGTTATATGAATCTCATATAATGTTTTTTAGGTCATGTGAAGGAAAATTCAAAATATAACTGTTAGTATTTTATAGTAGTTTCCCTTCAACCTGTTTAAAGGGAAGTATGTCATAAGGCCATAAATAGTTAAGCATAATAGCTATTGTAGTTGAAATGTTTTAGGTATGTCATAGGCCATGATTAGTACTTAACTTTTAATTTTCACTTTTAACTATTTATGTTTGGATATATCTAAAGTTTCCTTGTTCATTAATAGCCTACCCATGAAACTATGAAATTAGAGGGACTCATGTAAGACAAATATATCTTTGATTCGTTATAACCAATACACATTTTAGGCCTTTGGAAAATGATCTAGTAACAAAGTCCTTAAGTTAATTTGTATGCCAATTAAGCTCTCATAGATTTTTTTAAGCTCAAAATATTACAAACTCTTTTTTTTTAAATTAACTTACCAAGACAAAAACCTCCCCTAAAACCCTGTTGTATTCAACATCTTCAAACTCATCAAGAATCTCTAACTCATTATCCATCAAGTCAAATAGAACCTGCCAACACAAGCAAACGATCAATCAAATATGTTCATGAAGCATCAAAAAAAATTGTCTAGAAAAAAAAAAATTACCAGTGGATTTTAAATTTGACCTCAATAAATATGTCTAAGTTTCATAATAGAATAATCATAATTGTGAACACAAACAGAAGTTGATGATAAGTACATGCTTACATAACAAGCAATTGAAACCCAACTCATTGAATTTGAGAACATTATCCAACACTCAAATGCAAGCGAAGATGAATAAGACAAGGTACTGATAAAAAGCATGGAGCAAACTCGACTTTTAGTCTTTGTGTAAGGTCACTTAATTATATTAGAATATATGAAAGATATGCCTCCAAGTTTTTGCTAAAACTGATCATGTATTATGGACTACTAAATCAGTGTAACCATGACTTGGTCCACAATATCTAAAATTGTTATATACATAAGACAATTGAAACACATACCACATCATAGTTGTGCGGGTTTCATAAAATGGAAAAAAAAATCGAGATAGAAATGGGCTTTCCATTTGTATTAAATATTAGTGGAAAGATAAAACATGTAAAATATATATATATATATATATATATATATATAGGGGAAGAAAGTCCAAATATTGACGTACTAATGCTCGTCATTTTCTTTGGTTAGCTACCTTCCATGGAACAGAACTTGATGGCATCCATGACAAGGTGCAGCTCGCCCTCTACAAAGGCACCCACAAGTAAGATTTACATTTCCATGTCACTGCACCCCATGCCCGAACACTTACCCCACGTCACCTCATACACTCACATGACCTATATTGGCTCTTGCCTGGGAAACACCCCAAACTTAAGGAGGATTAGCCCAATAGGACACCCTGAGACCCTCTACAAACTTGACTTGTTAAATTGCATAACGTCTTTGAGCATTTGTCTGGGTAAAGGGGGGGGATTTGATGCACATGTTTGGGTGATTTGATTATTGGATGTGATTTACATGTTATGATACCTGTGACTTATGAACCCCTGGAGGGCGTACTTGTTGTTGCTGCAAGACCTTGCCCGATGGACAGGTACACATGAGGGAATGATTAGCTCGGACCTTCATGAGGGTGAAAGCCCACAGATGGATGTTGTAACCCCAACCGGGGGCAAGAAGACATCATAGATTTGCACCAGGAAGGAAGAAGGACATCACCTTTGGAGGAACCCTGGAAGACCTAGACCTAGGGGGATCTTTCTCTTCCACATAGACGTTGGCCCTAGAAGGCCCATGATGTCATCATCATGACCCTGGACATTATCCAGAGCTAGGGTTTCTGTTTTGGAAGCATTTATGAGCCTGGTGGCACGTGTGGGCTTCATCTGGGGCCTTTGGAGTCCAAGCGCCCTACTTTTTAGGCCCAATGTTCCACCTAAGGGCCTCAACGTCACCCTAGAAGGGTATGACGTCACCCTTGGAAGTGTTTTTAAAAGCTAATTAATTTTATTTATGTCTAAATTGAATTTATTTGTAAATTGGCCAGGTCGGCCTTTATTTGACCTGAAATTAATTAAAGGTCACCAATTTTGTATAAATAAACATAAAGTATATTCATTTTAACATCACAACTCCTCACACAAGAGGAGAGGTCTGAAATTTGCGCCCTAGAAGGGCTATTGGCTGAAATTGTGAGGCGCACTCTTGTATAAGGCTCATTTTTTGCAAGTTGGATCAATCTTGGAAGCTTTTATGGTGATCTTGCATGGTATTTCATGATTATTCTTGGTGCAAGTAGGTAAAATCTGCATTTTTTGTCATCTATTGAATGGTTTATGTATGGTTTTATTTGCTCATACAAGATTATGAAATTGCATGATATGCTTAATGCTTGAAGTAAGGAACTTAAATTGCTACTTTCTTACTTTCTATTTGCCAAGCTTTTCATTGAATTGATCTAGTAACTAGTGAAACCCTAGAGCCCTAGTTTCCCAACACTCTAAGGTTTTGATCTAGTTACTTTTGCCTAAGTTCTTATCCCATAAGAAGCCTAAGGAGAGCAAGGTGCTAGGGCCTAGAATTGCCTACACCCTAGTATCATGTTTTCTTGAGGAAAATGCATAGGGGAACTTAAGTTACTACTTCTCCTATGCATTCCTCTTGAACTTTTGTGCACTATCAAAATTGATTTGCAGCCTTAGAAGAAGCCATCCACTTGACTCCATAAGCCCTAGAAGGCACTAGTTTTAGCCTCTCTCTTATTGAAGGATTGATTAAACACTCAAACTCACTTCCTTGAAACTTTTGCTTACTTCTACTAACTCTTAACTAGACTAATTCACTAGTTAACTTCTTGTTGTTGCAAATCACTGCTACAGCCATACTAACCTACATTAATTTGCTGCATACACCTACATAACTTGCATCTAACTCACTCAGAAATTGCTTGTGACAATTGCCAAACAATCTACTTGATAAATGCTAAGTTTACATGGTGTTTTCTTGCAAATCTGAGCACTAGAACTTGCTGCCGTTACAAAAGATTGCTACACCCATCTAACTGCAGCAAATTCTCTGCATAATTGATATTTGAGGCTAGCCAGACATTGCCCAAATTGTTTGTGACAATTGATTATCATTCTGCCTAGTTAAAGCTACATTATCTTGTCTTTTTCAAGCAATTTCAAGGCATATTTTTTGCAGCTGTTACAAAATACTTATTGATGTTGTAAACTATTATATTGCTGCAATTTTATATCAGCTAGTTTATTTTTCGAAGGTCCATGGTCTTATGAAGCACTAACATCATTTTTGTACTTGAAAGCTGTCGTATTTTCTTTGTTGTCTTGTTCTGGGCAGGTACACTCAATTTTACTATTGCTTCATCCCTTAAAGACCTAAAGAACCTTTTGACTTGAGTGACCAATGAGAGGGGGATTTTCTTGCATTCTTGCCTTAGTCTTATCAGCCCTTTAGGTCACTAGGGATGTCTCCCTTGGGGTAACTTTGATATACTCCTAAACAAAAAGGGGTTTCCTATTAAGGTGACAGTGATAGGTCACCCCCTTGTTACGCCAATCTTGCATTCACTTGCCTTGGGCTTTGGGCAAGTACAGATTGTGCGATAACATTTTGGCGCCGTTGTCGGGGAACATAGAGTCAATTTTCCTCGAACGACACTTTTTTGATAAGCCTTTATCCAAAGCCTTTACTTCATAAAACTTACTTGGCGACTCCATTGAGGGTGATTCCCTCTTTTCCCTTTGACGATCCCTAGAAGGATTATTTGGCGACTCCACTAATGATTAAGCCAAACATGGCTTCTCAATGGGACCCACGTAATTTTAAACCCTTGGATATGAGTAAAATTTTGGGTTATCCTCGACGAATGCCTCCGAGGTATGAAAAATGGCTCCCTAAATTCAATAGTAGTGATGAAGAGAATGTTGAGAACCATATGCGTGACTTTTATGCTTTCTTTCAACTCCACCCTATCAATGATGAGGTGGAAGATTTAGCAATGAAACTTTTCTCTGCTACTCTTCATGATAATGCCAGGAGATGGTATGATGGCCTCCCTCAGTCTAGTATTACATCCATGGATCAATTAGAAAAGGTCTTTCTCAAGAGATGGAATATCAAAGAGGATCTTATGGTGTTGCTAAACAAACTTAATCACATAAAGAAGAATGAGAATGAGACCGTTAGGGAGTTCCATATTAGGTTCCAAAAGTTGTTACAAAAACTTCCTAAAAGCCATTGTCCTGTTTCTAAGTTCCTCTTTGTCATCTATATAAGGGCTCTCTCAGGACAATCAAATTTTTTTCTCGATATAAGAAGGCCAAGGACAATCCGAGAAGCTTATGACATTGCCACAGAAGTCGAAGCCAATGTCTTGTCATCCAAGGTAGAACGATCCTTTGCTCCAGATGTCAAGATTGGTGAGCCCAAAGATACCCCAGATATTCCTAAGATATTCCTAAGAGAATACCTTTCCTTGAGACCCATGTTGAAGAATTCCCGAAAGGGTTGGAACAAGACATCAATCAACAAGAGGTTGAGGAGAGGGATCTTGATGAAGGTTACCAATCCCATGGGGAGAAACAAGAAATTACTACTGCTTCTAGCAAGGATAATGAGGACTTGGTTGAAGAGTGAGGGCCTAAAGATATTAGACATGATGATGAAGTATTAATGTGTGCTCCCAAGAAGAAGAGGATGAGGTTAGTCACTTTCCTTTTCAGGTTTTTGATGATACCTTATTCTATGATTCAGAAGGTGAAGAATAAAGGGAACCCTTAGACAAGCTAGATCCTCCATATTATGAAGTTGAAGATGTAGAGGCAAGTCATGAGGACGAGACAATGATGCCTACTCTTCCATTTGATGAAGTTATCCAAGCCTTTGACGCTCCTGCACAGGAAGAAGTGAGTACGGTAAGTTGTTTCCCTTTCCAAGATTTTGATGATGCCATATTTTGTGATTTGGAAAGCAAAGAAGTGTTAGAGGAGCCCTTGGATGCGTTAAGCCCTTTGTGTTATGATAAAGGTAATGACATGGTTAATAATATTAATGAGTTCATACATGTCGGGAAACGTAAATGGGATGTGATTGGGTATGATGGGGATCCCATTTGTTGATGATTGCAGCTTCGTGAGACATTCTTCAGATCTTCTCCCCAGAGCAGTGGGCTGGGTCGACCTGTGCCTTCTCCCTATCTTCTCCCTGATGGACTGAGTTGGGTTGACCTGAGACCGGTCTTCTCCTCTGTTGTCCTAGGCTAGGTTGACCTGAGATGGGTCTTCTCCCCGGGTGGATGGGTTGGGTTGATCTGTGAGGACATCCCTGATCTTCTCCCCATATCGGGTTGGGTTGAATGCTCCTCTGAGACTGAGTTGAGCATGACACTTGTCAAAGGAGTGGCAAGTTGTCCTGGGAGGGCACCCAACGTTCCATGGGAGCAGACCATGTGGACATGTCACTTGGGAGTTGACCAAGTGGACACATCATGAGGGAGCAACCTTTGACGATGATGATGACTTTCTCTAGTGGGTCATAGCCCCTAGAAGAGATGAGGATGTTCACACTGGCTGCAACCATGTGTGACATATTGATGCATCCTTTCACTATGATGACCAGAGACAAGAAGAAGCCCAACGTCTTGTGTAGAAGACCTAATCCACTGAAGTTGACCTAGATGAAAACACACCTTTTGGAAAGGAAAAAGTTCTCATTGGACTTGTATAAATAGAGAGAACTATCTCTCATTTTGTCATGACACACTTGGATCCCTTTCTCTCTTGTGTAGAGCTAGCCTCTTGGGATTCTAGTGCACTTCTTCTTGGTGATTGGATTTTCTCTTGGACTATCTATTATCTAGTGAAAGGTTGTTGTTGGGTTTTTCTCCCTTGTGAATAAGGGTTTCCCAGGATATCTCTTGTGTATTTTGTGCATGGTTATCTTATTGTGATCTTGGATAAATGTATGATGCAATTAATGCTTAGGGTTTATGCTTCATGATGCTTATGCTATGCAAAATTGAATAGAATGTTAGCAAGTTGATAAAGCATAAAAATTCAACATGGTATCAGAGCAGTGTTCCTGAAAGAGCCATTGCACAAGCTTCTCCAACACCTTTCCAAGCTAGCCATCATCTTCTTGCTGCAACTGCAAAAACAGCCCTTACCCTTTTTCCTTGTCAAGCTAGTTTTAGCACTTTCCCTTGAGCGTTGGGCCTAATCTCTTCACAAGGAGGTACGGCCTAGTCCAGTGCATCACATGTAACCTTCTACGGTTTCTGCAGATTTCAGTTTCTAGGGTTTCTGCAATCATGTTGGGCAACGTTCCTATGGAAGATAGGCTTGATGGAGCCTCTAACTTCAACTCCTGGAAATCAAGACTACTGATCACTCTAGAAGAGAGTGACCTAATAAAATTTGTGGAGGAATTTGTACCAGACCCAGCAAATGCGTCAGATAAAACTCAGTGGAAGAAAAATGACGCCAAGGCTAGAAAGATAAACATTTACTCTATGAAAGATCATCTTATTCCACACATCTCCCCAATGAAGACGGCCAAAGAGATGTTTGATGCTTTGAAGAAGTTGTTTGAAAGTAAGAACACCAATAGAGCCATTACCTTAAGTAAGAACACCAACAAAGCCATTGCCTCGAAGCACCAGCGTTAGAATATTAAAATGACCAAAGCAGATACCGTTGCCACCTTCTTCATGAAAATTGTTGAGATCAGAGATCAATTAGGCGCCACTGGAGAAATCATCTCAGACAGAGAGATGATAATGCTAACCCGCAATGGTCTTCCAAGTCATTGGGAGCCATTCATCTAGAGTATCAGTGGACGATCCAAATTGCCTAAGTTTGATCTATTATGGGCAGATTGCACTCAAGAGGAGACAAGACTTGTAGTGAGAGGTGCACATAGTTCCCATCATGATGAAAGTCATGCACTTGCCTCTCATGCAAGGAAAGGTAGAGGAAGAGGAAAAGGTATGCAAAGATTTCAAAGGAAACAAAAGCCACATCAGGCTCATGAACATAAGGAGAAAGACATGTTAAAAGTTCAATGTTATAGATGTGATAAATATTGACACTATGCCAGAGACTGTCCTATACGAAGCAAAAGGAAGGAGGCATGCAACCACTGCCAACGTGGATGAAGATCCACCTCACACCAGATCCGATCCTGCTGAAGAATTCTTCTTCATCTCAGCCCTCTCAGGTACGGTTCCTACTAGCAATAATGTCTGGTTAATTGACAGTGGTGCTTCCAGATATATGACTGGATATAAAGAACATCTCATTGAACTAGTGGAGAAGGATTCTTGGTTATATGTTGTACTTGGTGACGATGCTAGATATGATGTGAAGGGAACTGGAAACACCTCCCTTCAACTAGACTCAAGTATTCCACTTCATTTGAGTGATGTATTGTTTGTACCGGGAATGAGAAGGAACCTTATCTCTATTCCAGCCTTAAAGGACAAAGGCTACAAGGTTGCCTTCTCCGATGGAAAATTTCTTGCATGGCACAAGAACTCTAGTATGGATTTAGCCAGTGTAATTGGTGTTTGAGAAGATGGCTTGTTCAAATTGACAGTTCATCCAATTAGGGCACTTGTACATGATTCTATCAGTCTAAGTGAGCTTTGGCACAGAAGACTTGCTCACTTACATTACAGAGCTCTTCCCGCTCTGGGGAAGATGGTGACTGGACTTCCACCACTTCATGTTGAGCATGATGGCATTTGCAGAGGCTGTGCTCTTGGCAAGAATGCCAAGGGGACGTTTTCCAGTAGTGACAATAGATCCAAAGGAGTCTTGGATCTAATACATTCAGATTTGTGTGGACCTATGACGGTTGCTTCCTTGAGTGGATAGCTATACTATGTGATCTTCATTGATGATTACTGAAGGAAGACGTGGATTTACTTCTTGAAATCCAAGGGGTCAGAAGAAGTCCTTGTCATATTCCAAGAATTTAAAGCTCAGATTGAGAACTTGACCGGAAGGAAGATTAAGACCTTGAGATCAGATAATGGAGGAGAGTATACCTCCAAATGTTTTATTGATTTCTGCATTGAGGCAAGGATCAAGAGGGAGTACACTGTTCCTTACAACCCTCAGCAAAATGGAGTTGCAGAAAGGAAGAACAGGTCTATTGTGGAAGCAACCAAGGCAATGATCCATGATCAGAGTTTACCGATGTTTCTTTGGGCAGAAGCATCCATGACTGTAGTATATGTGCAGAACAGAAGTCCTCACAAGATTTTGAAGAACATAACTCCCGAAGAGGCCTTCACCGGAGTTAAGCTTGAAGTAGGACACTTCAGGATATTTGGGTGTCCAGTCTACATTCACGTACCCAAAGAGAAAAGATCAAAACTAGAACCTTCTAGCAGGAAGGGCACATTTGTTGGGTACAGTGAATCATCGAAGGCATATCGGATCTACATCTCAGGTCAGAGACAGATCAAACTGAGTCGAGATGTTTCCATTGAGGAAATTGCCTTCAGAAAATCGAGAAGGTCTCACATAGAGACTTACAGTGAGAGAGTGGAAGAGATGGTGTCTTCCCCACCTCACACCCCAGCAATACAAAGAGAGACAAACGAGCCAGTAGAGATTATTGATCCTGTTGATCCTATTGAGCCAGTACATCCTATTGATGATCCTAGAGAGATTACAATGGGTCGGAAAAGACTTGTCTAGGCTCGTCAAACTTTGCAGGAGGCAGAGGGACATGCAGCTCCTCGTGGTACTTTCAGAGAAAGTAAGAGACCCCAGAGATTCTCGAGTTATATAGCAACCATGAGCCACATCATTGATTCTGAGCCTTCCAGTTATGAGGAGGCATCTAGTCAACTAGTATGGAAGGATGCCATGATGGAGGAGTATCAGTCCATCATGAAAAATGATGTGTGGGACATTGTTCCAAGGCCCAAAGGGAAGTTTGTGATGACTTCCAAGTGGATTTATAAGATAAAACATGCAACTGACAGGAGCATTAAGAAACACAAAGCGAGATTTGTGGCCAAAGGATTCTCTCGAGTGGAGGGAATAGACTATGAGGAGACTTTTTCTCATGTTGCTCGATATACCTCCATTCGAACGATTATTGCACTTACTTCAGCCTTGGGTTGGAGACTACATCAAATGGATGTGAAGACAACCTTTCTCAATGGCAAGATTGAGGATGAGGTATATATCGAGCAGCCAGATGGCTTTTTGATTCATGGAAAAGAGTCCCATGTGTACAGGTTGAAGAAAGCTCTATATGGACTCAAGCAAGCCCCTCGTGCTTGGTATGTGAGGATTGATGGATATCTGATGAGTTTGGGTTTCAGCAAGAGTGTTGTTGATGCCAACCTGTACTACAAAGTTGACAATGGTGAATCCCTGATTCTGATCCTGCATGTTGACGACTTATTCCTCACCGGAGCAGAGCATCTCATTACTTGGTGCAAGCATGAGTTGGCTTCTGAATTTTAGATGAAAAGGTCTCGGATTGATGCATTACTTCTTGGGACTTGAAGTATGGCAGAGAATTGATGATATCTTCCTGAGTCGAGGGAAGTACACAATTGAGATCTTGAGGAGATTTGGCATGACAAGATGTAAGTCCATGACCACACCGATGGTGGCAAATCTAAAGAAGTTGAGTGAGTCTTCTTCCGATTCAGACTTGATTGATCTGACTATGTATAGACAGTTGATTGGATCACTGAAGTATCTGGTTAATACCAGACCTGATATTTTCTATGCAGTGAATGCACTTAGCCAGTTCATGAGTCAGTCGAGACAGATACATTGGGTGGCTGCAAAGCATGTGTTGAGATACTTACGAGGCACAGTTGGACATGGCCTCAAATATGCTTCTAGTATCGACATGAGCTTGCAGGGATATGTCGATTCAGATTGGGAAGGAAGCACAGTTGACAGAAAGAGCACCTTTGGATGTTGCTTCAGCCTAGAATCTGCCATGGTTTCCTGGTGCAGCAGGAAACAAACTTATGTGGCCCTGAGTACTGCAGAAACAGAGTACATTGCAGTATGTACGGCAGTACGTGAAGCAGTGTGGCTTCGCAAACTCCTTGCAAGATTATTTGGCCAGATGTTGGATCCCACCGTGATGCATTGTGACAAACAGAGTTGTGTGACGCTCTCAAAGAATCCAGTATCTCATGATAGTACCAAACATGTTGAGATCAAGTATCACTATATTCGTGATATTGTGCAGCGGAAGGCAGTTCGAGTGGAATACCTTCCTACCGATGAGCAGATCGCAGATGTTCTCACCAAGCCCCTTGCCAACTCGAAGTTCGTGTACTTTCATGATAAACTTGGCATGATAGAGAATGTCCCTCTTGCTGAGAGGGAGTGTTGATGATTGCAGCTTCGTGAGACATTCTTCAAGTCTTCTCCCCAGAGAAGTGGGTTGGGTCGACATTTGCCTTCTCCCTATCTTCTCCCCGATGGACTGAGTTGGGTTGACCTGAGACTAGTCTTCTCCTCAATTGTGCTGGGCTAGGTTGACCTGAGACATGTCTTCTCCCCAGGTGGATGGGCTGGGTTGATCTGTGGGGACGCCCCTGATCTTCTCCCCATATTGGGCTGGGTTGAACGCTCCTCTGAGACTAAGTTGAGCATGACACTTGTCAAAGAAGTGGCAAGGTGTCCTAGGAGGGCACCCAATGTTCCATGGGAGCATACCATGTGGACATGTCACTTGGGAGTTGACCAAGTGGACACATCATGAGGATGCAACCCTTGACGATGATGATGACTTGCTCTAGTGGGTCATAGCCCCTAGAAGAGATGAGGACTTTCACATTGGGTGCAGCCATGTGTGACATATTGATGCAGCCTTTCACTTTGATGACCAGCGACAAGAAGAAGCCCAATGTCTTGTGTAGAAGACCTAATCTACTGAAGTCGTCCTGGATGAAGAGACACCTTTTAGAAAGGAAAAAGTTCTCATTGGACTTGTATAAATAGAGAGAATTACCTCTCATTTTTTCATAACACACTTGAATCACTTTCTCTCTCTTGTGTAGCGCTAGCCTCATGGGATTCTAGCGCACTTCTTCTTGGTGATTGGATTTTCTCTTGGACTATCTATTATCTAGTGAAAGGTTGATGTTAGGTTTTTCTCCCTTGTGAAGAAGGGTTTCCCAGGATATCTCTTGTGTATTTTGTGCATGGTTATCTTCTTGTGATCTTAGATAAATGTATGATGCAATTAATGCTTAGGGTTTATGCTTCATGATGCTTATGCTATGCAAAATTGAATAGAACGTTAACAAGTTGATCAAGCATAAAAATTCAACACCATTTACGACATTGAGGGTCATTTCGAAATGTTTCCTTTACAACTATCATATGTGGTTACTAATGATTCTGACATATGGCAACAAGGAGATGATATAGTTACAGACACTTTCCAAACACCCAAGGATGACCTAGTTCTATGTTCTCCTAATGATTTTCGATCATACCTTGAGGATATTGATGAGTATTCCTTCGAGCATTCAGATTTATTCTATGAAGAAAATTATCAACCACCGTTGTGCTCAAATCTTGATAAGAGTGAGGACGTTGCTTGCCTAAAGTAGGATACTTGTGCCAAGATTTTCCAGCTCCCTTCAATTACTTTACTTCGTTATATCACTAAGGATGCAATTGGGAAACATGTCCCTTGTCCCAAGCCTTCTCTAGGACAGAGCCTTCTTTTAGAATTTAAGGGTAGGTTGAGTACCTTAAGAAGAAGTTTATTATCTCAGTCTTTCAACCTTCCCTTAAGAAATTGTCAATCATCCTCTAGGTTCTTACTAGTCCCTTCCCAGACCTCGGGATGTGAAGACGTCCAAGGTAGCCAACCTTCAGACTCTTTGAGTCAGTCTTTTGAGCCTTTGATTTTTCACTATCCCTTTCTGAGATGGATTGAGCACTTTCCTTGAAGTGTGACTTGGCATAATTTTGTTCCTCCCTCCCGCCTCCATGAGCTAGAATTTAAGTGGACATCAAGCCCTATCAAGGTAAGATAGATGCTATTAAGTTGAACATTGGGTCACAACAATTAGAAGTATATTTTAGTGTCCATAATATAGATGAGTAGAATATTTCATTTGCCCGGTAGAAACTAGAGGGCCATGCACTAACCTGGTGGGAAAGCCACATGGAGACGCTTAGGTTGGAGGGCGATCCACCAGTAAATAAGTGTGAGCCATTTAAAAAAATTTACCCTATTGAGTATGTAGAGGACCAATGGATCCGTTGGCATCACTTCAAGCAGAGGCAGGGGCAAAGTGTGCAAGAGTACATCATCGAGTTTAGGAAGATGGAGATCATGTTGGGTATCTCTCCCAAGAACCCAGACATAACCCTCAAGTATCGAGGGGGTCTACACAGTCATTTGCGAAAACAAGTGATGCTCTTCAAACCAAGGATTGTTGATGAGGCTTGTGTGCAAGCATAATACTTGTAGAACATACGCCATAAGAAAGGGTAGAAAAGTGGTTATAAACAAAAATACCACCAAGATGGTTCCAAGCAGGGGAAGTAGATGTGTAAAAGAAAATACAAGAAAATGACAGCTACTGCACAGTAATGCAAGGATCCAAACAACCACTACAACCATTGAAATATCAATGGTCAAATCGAAGATAAGTGCTAGAAGCTACATCCAAAGATGAATCTAAAGAACCGTAAGAAGGGTGCCAAGCAGAAAAACATGTTGGGTATGGATTCAAAAAACTAGGTAGAGAGCAGCTCGGATGTGGATGAGAAGATTATCTACACTTCAGTGCGAAAAGAGGTGAATTTGAGTAGCCTTCATCACAAGGAAGAGAAGGAGATGACTAAAGTCTTCCACATTAAGATCCAAGTCAAAAATACCAAGGTAGATGCTCTATTCGATTTTAATTCATCGGCCAACACCATAGCATATGATCTCGTTAGCAAGCTTGGGTTGGAGGTTCATGATAATCTGAGCCCATAGATGGATGAATAAGGATGTAGAGATCAAAGTCACTAAACAGTGTAAGATAAAGTTTGTTGTAAGTGCATATTTTATTGATAAAGTGGAGTTAGATGTAGTACCACTTGATGTTTGTGGTGTAGTGTTTGGAAGCTCCTACATGTATATGAGGGATGTGATATTCATGCTGAGAGAAAACCAGTACTGCCTGATCAAGGATGGGAAGTCTTACATCATCAATGCACACAAAGGTAAATCAAAGATCTCACTAGTAAGTGCCAACCAAGCCAAAAAGTTGATTAGTTCTTGTAAGAAGTATGTATTGTTTTTCTTAAGAGAGAACCAACTAGGAGAGGAATCAGCAAGACTAAAGGCATCCCTAGAGGGATGTGTCAAAGAGCATAAACAACAATTGGAGGAGTTGTTGTAGGAGTATAGAGGAGTGTTCCAAGAGCCTAAAGGGTTGCCAACTAAGAGGGAAGTGGAGCACGAGATACAACTTGTTGCCTGATTCCTCATTACCAAATATTGGGTTGTATAGATAGTCTATTCTAGAAGCAGACAAAGTGAAGAAATAGTTGCAGCAGCTACTGGAGCAGGGAGTAATTCGACCAAGCACCTCACCTTGTGGGTCACCTATCATCATAGTACCCAAGAAGGATAGGACTTGGCAAATGTGTATTGACTACAAAGCTTTGAACAAGATCACACTCAAGAATTTGTACCCTCTGCCCGGGATTGATGATTTGTTAGACAAGTTGCAGCATACCAAGTACTTCACCAAGTTGGATCTCAAATCATGATACCACCAGGTAAGCGTTAAAAAAAAACACCTGGTTGGTCATGTCTTTTGGTTTATGTAATGCACCAGCTACATCAATGTGATTGATGAATAATCACGTTCTTTCTCCTCACTACATTGTTGACCACTTTCTTTATTATTTTATCAACCTTTGCCCTTAAGCAAATGGGTTTGTTGCTTGACCTCAAGTTTCCTTTCATCAAACAATTTTTCATGTGCCCTAATCAGCGAACCACGTAGAGAATCAAAAGACTAATCCTTACCATCATCTTTTCTGGAAGTCCAACTAGCATGGAACATCAAATAGAACATCAAAGAATGGGAAGAAAGGAACGGGGGTTTACAATAATTGGTGCACAAAATATTTATGAAAAGGTTAAGATATGACTCTACACTTGAAAAGGATGCCAGATCAGATTCAGACATTCTAAGTCAAATATTTTTCTTTGGGTATCCTTCAAGCCTGTTGTGAACTCATGTGGCAGAATTATAAGCTCATTTATGAAGATAAGTTAATGTACTTCCAACAAACAGTAAGCATGATTTAATGTCATTTTCAGAGATACTTCCAGCACTTTCGGGTGTTAGGTATTTGACAACCTACCATACAATTGGACAGCGTAACTGTTTTCTCTCCATCATATGATTGTTCCTTTACACAATGAATAAAGACCACCCAATAGGC
>ML822409.1:75165-103952 GCA_009831015.1 Picea engelmannii
AAAGCCCCTAGATATGTCTAGGGCCCCTGGAAATGTCCAGGGTACCCATGCCTGAGGCATGGGTTGATCCATGGTCTTGTATCATGGTGGAAAAGACCCTTATGAGGGCCCCCAGTATACGACTGGGGTTCTTGGTGAATAACTAAGCAATGAAGACCCCTGAGAGGGACCCCAGTATACGACTGGGGTTCTTGGTCTATGACCAAGCAGTCAAAGCCCCTAGATAAGCCTAGGGCCCTTGGAAAAGTCCAGGGTACCCATGCATACGGCATGGGTTGATTCTTGGTCTATGACCAAGCAGTCAAAGCCCCTAGATAAGCCTAGGGCCCCTGGAAAAGTCCAAGGTACCCATGCATACGGCATGGGTTGATCCTTGGTCTCTGACCTTGGTGGATAAGACCCCAGGAAAAGTCCTGGGGCTACTTGATTCTCTATCAAGTACTTGCTAGTACATGACCTTCCTTGAAGAAGGACATAACCACATGAGGGATAAGTCCCATATGCAGTGATGATAAAGTAATAGGTTCACCATGTGATATGAAGGAATGAGTAATGCCACTTTGTAAACCCTCCCTTACCCTTGCTTGATTGGTTTGGGGTTTTATTAAAGGGTTAAGTTTAAAGTTAATTTTAAATATTTATTATCACATGTTTAAATTTAAATTTAAACATGTGATTCTAATGTGATTCTAATCAAACCCTTACCCTAACCTAAATACTATATATTAAACCCTCCCCCTCTCACCTTTCACTCATCTATTGTTCCTAAAGGGCTAGCGTTGATCTCTCCCTCCTGTAGTTGCGGCCCTTCCTCTTTTTTTTGTCTACTGTGGTGAAGCTGCGGCCTTCCTTTGTGCCTGTTGTGGATAGAGCTGAGGCCCTCCTTGTATCTATTGTGGGTGATCTGTAGCTGCGGCCTCTTGGTGTTTGCTAGCCGCAGCCTCCTTTGTATAGCACCAGCCTCCTTGTGTTTGCGTTGGAATGTAGAGGGTGTGGCCTAGTCCCTTGCTGTTTGGTGTGGTTGTAAGTGTGCGGCCCCTCTTCCACTGTTGCAGGTTGTGTTTTAAGGGTGCGGGCTCCCTTTCTCTGTTCTGTGTGTGAGGTCTCCAGAGTGCGGCTCCTATTTGGTGTAATAGGGTGCCACCTTCTAGCTGCGGCCTTCCTCCTTTCAGCTGCTTGGAGCATTTAGGGTTGCAGCCACCCTTTTGTTGTGCTTTCTGGATTGTCAAACAGCAGACATCTATCTCTGATGTGTGGAGAACCTCCTAGTCAGCGGACCTCTTGCTAGGGTAACCTTGTGGGATGCCTTTTTTCTAAGATAAGGGTTTATACACAGTCCAGTTCTTTCAGAGTCTCTTGGATAAGGGTTTTATTGTGTGAGGGTTTGGGCATTCATAACCTTTGTTGGGATTGAGTTTTCCTTCCTGTGGCCCTAGAGCTTGGTGGCAAGAAAGTTCTTTCATTCTTTGGCATTGAGATCCACTATAGATCTATTTGAACTGAACCTTTGTCTGAGCATACTAAATGGTTCTAAACCTCTTGTGGTTATTGTGCTGTCTTCAGAGGTAAGGATGATGTACCAGGTATGTATCTTACTCTGATTTGGATTTGATGCTATTACAGAACTGTCTAAACTAGTTGGCATTGAGTAGATCTAAAGAAATGCTTTGAATGCATAAGTGGTTCAATGGTGAAATGATTAGACTAAATAGTTAGATCTGAAATCTGTCTTATAGATCTATTGTTATGTTCAGATCTGTTTCACTGCTACTTTAGATCAGAGTACTATCTTTAGATCTGAGTTTCTAATTTATATTAGATCAGAGTTTTTCTCTACAAGCTTATTGTTGTCTTTCATAGATCTACATTTCATGTGTTCTATCTCTGTTGAGTTATAGATCTAACTGCTTTTGATCTCTGAAATTTAAAGATACTATTGTTTTGCAAAATTACCCTAAATCTAACACTATGCTTATCATGATTTTTAATATCATAATGGTATTCAAAGACAAACTTTTGTTGCAAATACACCACAACAAAATGGTGTAGCAGAGTGGAAGAATCGATCCATTATGGAGATGGCTAAATGCATGATGAAAGGACATCATCTAAGTGATCAGTTTTGCACTGAACCAGTTCATACAACAGTATTTTTGTTGAATCGAAGTCCCGCAAAGGCAGTCCATGATCAAACTCCTTACAAGGTTTGGCCAATAAAAAAACCAGAGGTAACAAATTTCTCAGTGTTTGGTTGTTTGGCATATGTACATGTTACGGATCAAGATAGACATAAATTGGAAGCCAAATGTAGGAAATGTATATTTATTGGATATAGCACTGAATTGAATGCATACAAGCTATACAATCTAGGTAAATACGAAATTGTTGTAAGGAGAGATGTGATTTTTTATAAGAAACTCCCACACATACAAACATCCGAATGGAAAAGTGGAGTTTTGCATATTGACAATGAAGAGCTTGAACTCAAAGTTGTTATCACATATAGGAGAAGAAGAGGAGGAAAAAGAAGGCAAGGAAGAAAAAGTAGAGTTGGAGTTAAGAGAAGATGGAAGCCAGTCATGTAGTTTTGAGAAAAGGCCAAAAAGGTTCTATTAGATGCTTCAAGATGCAAAGCCAAATAAGATACAACAAAGTGAGAGAAGAACAAGCTCAAAGTCACCCTATTAGGTAAATCTTGCTTTGATGGCTGAAGTTGTGAATTCATATCATCTGGTTTCTTTTAATGAAGCAAACAACAAACAAGAATGGAGAGATGTAATGCAAGTAGAATATGATGTTTTAATGAAAAACAAGGCTTGAAAGCTATTTGAATTAATTACCTTAAAATAAGAAACCAATAGGTTATAAATGGGTATATCAAACTAAATTCAAATCAGATAGTCCAATTGATAAATATAAAGTTAGGTTAGTTGCACAAGGATATGCACAAAGAGAAGGTATATACTGTTATCCACCAAGTTGCACTAGGATGGACTTGCAGTTGAGCCACCAAAGATTTAACATTTACATGTTCAATTTTAGAGTTCAGAAGTCCAGCCGATCAAATTGACCACATTTTTTCACATTTCCATCCCTTGTAATAAGATGGGATTAGCATGATGATTTTGTATAAGGCTTAGCCTCAACTTGTTAATTATCTCTTGCCTGAAATTCTTTTTAGGCAAGTTATAATTTCTAAGTTTTTTCACTCAATACCTCCAAAGCTAGAGTGTGTATTAATGGTTAAGCCTTAGCTTGGTTTTCCAAGTCTAGTGTCTAAATGTTTATATTACCATGCTAGGTCATCAATATTGAGTCATATGGAAATTGCACCAAGTCCCCCATAGGTTTTTTAAAGTTTTTTGTCAATAAAAATTTTTCCATAAAACGGGATTTTTTAATTGTAATTTAGTCATGTATTAAAAAAGTGGTACTAGGAGGAATTATATGCATTGAGGGTATTCATTTTTGGACCTACAGCACCCACTTTTGTGAGTAAAATTAGTGATTTTAATCACTAAAAATTAATTTTGCTCACAAACGTCAAAAAAGACATAAAAAAATCAAGAAAAATCAGCAATGCTATTTTTTAGCAAACTTGTCGGGAACATGTTTTTCCTTTACTCATTGACCAAGAGACAAGAAGGAATTGATTTAGGTTGAAGGGCGAGTTACTTGAAGTGAGGTGGCAAGCTATGGATGAAGAGGATCTTTCTCCAAGTGAGTCGCACCCCTATTGAGCCAAGTGGTGTGCACCCCCTTTTCTCACATGTGATGGAATGGTGGATGGTTGAGTGGTGTGCACCCCCTTTGCTTGTGTTTTATTGCAGAAAAACACAGATGGGCATGAGCAACCGATTGCATATATGAGAAGGTCCTTGCAGGGATCTGAGCTCAAATACAAGCCCATAGAGAAACATGCCTATGTTATGGTCAAAGGGTTGGCCCATTTCAGGGCTTATTTTTGGAACTCACACATTGTAGCATACGTCCCTTTTCCTGAAGTCAAAGATATATTAGCTCAAAAGGAGTGTTCAGGAAACAGAGGGTTGTGGGTGACCAAAATACAAGAGTATGACCTGGAGATAAAAATTGCTAAAACTATTAAAGGCCAAGGATTAGTTGCGTTGATGACTGAGAAGAACTTGGAACCTGAGGTAATTGATCAGGTAAAGTTTATTTATGATGATTTGCAGGTTTCTGATTGGTATCGTGACATTATCTTTTACTTGCAAAAAGTTTCATGTCCTTCTAACTTCAGTAAGACGCAGAAGTGATCTCTGCAGCTCCATGTTGTTAAGTATTGTCTTTGGCGGGGTCGCTTCAGATGGAGGAACCCTCATGGGTTGATTTTGATATGTGTTTTACCGCATGAAACACATCAGATCATGACTGAGTTGCATGCGGGGGTATGTGGTGGTCATTTCTCTGGTAGGACCACCGCCCATAAGATTATGCGTGTCGGATACTACTGGCCGACTCTATTCAGAGATACTCATACTTTCATCCGCGTGTGCAAGCCTTGTCAAAGGTTTGAGGGCAAGCAGAGACTATCAGCCTTGCCTTTAGATCTAGTTGTGATACAGGCCCCCTTCCAGCAGTGGGGGTTTGTAAATTTGTAATACCCCAAGGACGTGCCCCAGTTATATTATGTATTGTAATCATGTTTATAGGCTGGTGAGCCAAGTGTATATAAGTTGGTGGGCTTATGTGTTATTTAGGCCGGAAGGCCTAGGTGTTAAAGGTCGAGATCCTGATTTTTGTATATGTAATTATGCAGATCATTAATAAAATATAAACATCGCTGCGTGCCAATCGACCACGAAGAAAGAGTGATGGGGAACTAAGCTTCCACAAGGCTAGGTAAGGGAGAGGGGGTTGAAAGGTTGGAAGAGGGCTGAGCTTGAGGGCTCAAGTCCTTGGGAATAATAATTTATTATTATTTCAAAGTGGTGTGAAAGGCATTATTTTTATCCTAAGTTCCTGGAAAAAGGGAACGCATACTTGATGGAGTGCATGCAGCTTCATGGGAGACATGTGTTGGCCTAGGCACATGCAATTTAATCTAAGAATTGGGTCGTGATGGGGGGGGTCCTCCATTCTGTCGTCGGTTGTCTGAACCGTGTTGCCTCTGCGTCTAATCTCTGCATGCATACCTCACGCAGCTCTGAAACCCGAAACCATGAGACCTCGGTGATCGACCGGTGTATTCCCGTGAATTCCGTCTAGTATCTGTGTTTGGCCTCCATCATCAACCTCTGCATAATTTTATTGTCACGCATTCTCCGTCTAAACCGTGAGAGTCTGCGTTCGACCTCTGTGTTGATTTCTTGTCACGCACCCTGAAAACCAGTGGCAAACCCGTGGACTGAGCCGTGTCTCCTGTGTGTCCTGTGAACCCAGTTTATCCCCACTACAAATCCGAGTTCGTGCTTAACCGTTTGGGCTGCTGTCTTCTATGAAACCTGAGAATACCGAATTGTCTATGTTGCGTGTGTTATAACTGTGGGCTGTTGTGGCCACGTAGTCCCTTGGCTGAGTGTGATTGGCTACCGTCATTCATTCCTTGTTAAACCTTATTGTTGTCCTGCTTGTGTTGGAACGGAGCTGAAGAAGCAGGTTGTCAGGCCTGTGTGCAACACTCTCTCCAGGTGAGGGAGGTGGTTGTGGTTGAAGAGGCAGGTTGTCAGGCCTGTGAGCGACTCTCTCCAGGTGAGAGAGTGCACAGAGGAAGTGAGAACTCCTAGAAGGGGTCCTGTAGCTGCCACAGAGCTCGGAGAACTCCGGTTCGGCCTGTTGCCGAAGCCCAAGGCAAGGGAGGTTTAGCAGCCAAAGGACTGTCCTGGTGACAGTGAAGGTGTATACTCCTGGGGTGGGGCAGGCATGTGGGAAATGAGAGTCTGTGAGCAGTGGGCATAAGTGGCTCCTGGGAGAGAATCCATCCTCATAAACTGTGTGTCTTCCTGTTGACCTTGCCTAGCATAGGATTCCCTTGCCCGGTGGAGCTTAGTCCCAACTCGGGGGTGACCTACTGCTGAGAGTGATGAGCAGCGCGGTCTAAGGCTGGGAGGTTCGTGGAAGGTCCACATGCAGTTGGTGGTGTTACGCCAGTTTAAAAGATAAGTATTAATTATGTACTTAATTTATATATGATGCATGTTTGTGTCTGGAAATGTTATCATGTATTCCGTTGCAAGTTTGAATTGTTGTTAATTATGTTTAAGTCTGTATGACAGCAGTAAATCCATGTTGAATATGTTAATTTGATTATATGCATATTCTTTATAAGTAAACATATATATTTTGCGTAGTAGCGTTGCCTGGCAATGGGAGTGATGGTCGGGGACGTTACAATATGGTATCAAAGCCCATGGTTTCAACGTTGAGTCTGGATGGACCAGATAGGTGGTCTTTGGACCCAAGGTTTCGAGTGGAAAATGGTGTTCGGATGGAACCGATTTCGAACCTTAGAATGTTTCTGAGTGCCAAGGGGTTACTTGGTCGTGTTACGAAGCTCAGGAGGAGTAGCGGTAGAATAAAACCGCAGCCGACGTGGTATTTGACCACGGAGAGAGAGAGCTCGACACTTGGGGTGTTGGAGCCGTAGGATCTGTTTGGGAAAAAGGAAAGTCCTTTACGACCGTCAAATCCGGAGAAGGTGCAGGAAGGTTATGCTAGAAGCCTTTTGGAGTTCAACAATCGGGAGAAGTGGAATGCGCTGAGGCACAAACTTCCGAAGAAGATCTACACCGTAGATCGTAAGGAAAGAGCCTGACCATTAGATCCGTGTCCAAGAAGGCAAAGGAAAGTCACTTCGAAGGATTTCAAGTGTGGAGTGTGACAAACTCCCGAAGTCCCGAAGTAGATCGCAACCGTTCGTTGCGAAGGACACGCGTCAAGAGATCGTGTACTTCGGGTGGAAGTACTTCGGGAGGAGGCAAGTGCTGTGAGTTTGAAACTCCCGAAGCGCGAAGTGTCGAAGTCACTCATAGTCGTTGATCGTGAAGGAGGACACGCGTCAGTAGATCGTGAACTCCGGAAAAAAGCGCTCTGGGCAAAAGCGAGCGTAAAGGAGTTGAAACTCCTAAAGCCCGAAGAGCCGAAGTGGTGAATCGTGATGACATCACCTGGAGATGACATGGACACATAGGATGTGTGCCACGTGTCAGTGGGTTTAGAACCCGTGGAAGATTAAGATGGCATTTGGAACATAACGAGTGTCACCCATCTGAATGGGCCACGTATCAGTCACTAGTATTTCACCATGTGGCATCCTGTGTGAGCATGGTGAGTGGGACTCGAGGTTAAATAACGAAGTTAAGGGTCGGAGGACCCACAGTGGCATTGACCACGATACATCAAGATCAACGGCCAGGAGAAATTGCGGGGACCCAAGTTGCACAGAAGATAATTATCCAAGGCGGTCCCGCAATCCAAACCGCGGTTTCACCGAGGGGTTACGTGTCAGCATCAAATGAATTGCAGGATGAAAGGCAGGTTACTCCAAACCACCGTTGCATGCCTCCGCAATTTGGAAAACCGTAAGTGATGTGACATAATGACATCAACAAAGTGTCATGGAAGTGTTCGGAGATTAATGGTTCGGGGTGTGTGGATGTGAAATCTTCCGAAGTCTCGGAACTCAGACGCCTAAGGTTCCACAACGAGTGTCAGTCGTAGGATGTTGGGTAGACGTGGATCGTTGATCCATCCTATTGTGCGAGTTCAGTAACTCGGAACTCCGAGTGATTGTTGTGTTATGCTTGGAAATCTTCCGAAGCCGAAGGCCGAAGGCCCGAGTGCGCGCTTATTGATAATAGCGCTTGGTCACGAGCCATGGTCGTGTGGGTTGGGGAAACTGAGAGAAAGGGGTGAGTGCCCGAAAACTTAGCAGAGCAGAGCTCTGAAAGAAGAAATCTGCGAGGATTCTTGATTGAACGAGAATCACAAAAAATGAAAACTGAAAGTTTTCTTGAATCAGATTTGTTTATGAATGTTGTGGGATTTGTTAAGGAATGATGACCTAACAAATTCCGGTTGCCTGCACATTGTGTTGTAGAAGTTTAACGAGTGCCAGAACCGAATAGAGTTGCCACTGAGTGCAAAGAAATGGAGGAGACACGGAATTCTTCCAGTTCAAAGAATGAAGCAAAAGGAATGGATGTTCATTTGGGAGTTGAAGGGTCGAACTCCAATGGGCATGGAGAAGAGATAGATAAGGAAGGGCATATGATGAAAATAATTGAAAGATTGCAGAAAGATGCCCAAACTCACCAAGCAGGTAGCAGAAAGCTAAGGAACAGCAAGGAGAATTCAACTTAAAGTTGATGAAGAGTCTGGAGAGAATAGAAAAGAAGTTGGACAAGGAGAGAGACTTGAGCAAAACAAGGAGTCACCAGACTTCTGAGGGAGGAAGATCAAGGAGTGTTGGTAGACACCATCATCACTCCCAAGGTCGCTCCAAGAGGAGGGCACACAGTAGTTCAAGCCCATCTCCTACCAGAAAGCACAGGAGATCTAGAGTGGATGAACTGAAGGGCGAAATGAACAAGATTAAGCCTCCTACGTTTGATGGAGAACAAAAGGAGGAAGATGTAGAGACATGGTTACTTGGCATGAGGAAATATTTCCAACTGCAGAAATATTCCTCTCATGCAGAAGGAAGAATTGTGATGTATCAATTGAAAGGAAAAGCATCCATGTGGTGGGATCAGCTTGTGCAGGTGCAGCACATTAGAGAGAAAGATATCACTTGGAAAGAATTCAAGAGATATTTCAAGAAGAAATACTTGACTAAAAGATATTATGATAGAAAGATGAAAGAGTTCTTTGAACTCAAGTTGGGCAGCATGACCATTGATGAATACGAACGAAGGTTTTTGAAATTACTGAAGTATGTTTCGTTCATCAAGGATGAGATTGTCAAGATTCAAAGGTATCTGAGTGGACTGCCACCTTCCATCGGTGACAAGATCCAATATGATGACCCTAAGACTATGGAAGAAACTATAAGAAGAGAAAAATGCTTATATGAGCAGCAAAGAGAGAAGCCTACTTTCCGAAAGGCTTGGAAAGACAAGAAGAAATTCAAGATGGATCAGAGGAAGAAGGGAACTAAGCCACCCTTTTTCAGGAACAGTCCTCAAGGACAGTCAGGTTTTAGAGAGCCCAGAAAGGCTGAAGTAGGTGGGCAATTGCCAAGGCAGACACCTATGGAATGTTGGGGTTGTAAAGGAAACCATAGGTACAAAGATTGCCCCCACAGAAATGACAAAGTGAGAGTTGTCCACAATGTTCAGTAGGCTAAAACAGTGGAGGACATGGGCAGTAGAATGCCAAGGATCTACGCAGCCCTGGACAACAAGCAAGTTGAATATCAGTCGCACATGATTGAAGTGGAAGGTATGATCAACAACCATGCCTTTACTATTTTAATTGATTCAGGGGCTAGCCATAGTTATATAGATCCTAGGGTGGTGGAAAGTTTGCAAATGTCGAGAAGCAAACATGAAAAGTCTTGGTTAGTGTAGCTGGCTACAAGAACCAAGAGGAAAGTCACTGAGTTAGTTAAGTCATGTCCACTGGACATGAATGGACTGAGCACAAAGGCTAAATTGAACATTTTGCCTTTAGGTTCTTATGATTGTCTAGTTGGGATGGACTGGTTGGACCAACACCATGCCATCTTGGACTGTCGGAACAAGGCATTCACTTGCCTGGATGAGGAGGGGAATCGAAAAACAGTCCAAGAAATTTCCAGAGCTGTTGCTATCAGAGAAATCTCAACAATGCAGTTGAAGAAGTGCTACAGAAAAGGTTGTCAATTATTTGTAGCCCATGTGGAGGAAGTATCTAAGGATGAGGTCTCAAAGATTGGAGATCATGCGGTATTAAAAGATTTCAAAGATGTATTCCAGGAGGCACCAGGATTACCCCCGAAGAGAGATGTTGATTTCTCTGTAAACTTGATGCCTAGAGCAGCTCCAGTGTCAAAAGCTCCTTACAGAATGAGTACGCTAGAGCTGAAAGCGCTGCAATTGCAGCTTGAAGAGCTTCTGAAGAAGGGGTATATACGCCCAAGTGTGTCACCTTGGGGTGCCCCGGTCCTGTTCATGAAGAAGAAGGATGGGACGTTGAGATTGTGCATTGATTTCAGACAATTGAACAAAGTAACTGTAAAGAACAAATATCCTTTGTCGAGGATTGATGACCTCTTCAATCAGTGGAAGGATGCAAAGATATTTTCGTAGATAGATCTTAGATCAGGATATCACCAGGTAAGAATAAAGGATGAAGAAATTAGCAAGACCGCCTTTAGAACAAGGTATGGTCACTATGAATTCACAGTGGTGCCATTTGGGTTGTCAAATGCACCCGTTGTTTTTATGTGCCTGATTAATGGTGTATTCAGGGACTATCTAGACAAGTTTGTCATAGTCTTTTTGGATGACATCCTGGTGTATTCCAAGTCGAAGGAAGAGCATGAACAGCATCTGAGGATGGTGTTGCAAGTGCTAAGAGAGCACCAACTGTATGCCAAGTTGAGCAAGTGCTCGTTTTATCAGGAGCAGATCCATTACTTGGGGCATATCATTTCGAAGGATGGGATAGTTGTAGATCCTGAAAAGATTGAGGCCATCAAAGAATGGTCAGCACCAAAGAATGTGACAGAAGTCAGATCCTTTATGGGTCTAGTTGGTTATTACGGAAGGTTTATTGCAAGGTTCTCGAGGATAGCTCACCCTATCACTTCCTTGCAAAGGAAGGAGAAGAAGTTTCAGTGGACAGAAGAATGTGAGAAAAAATTCCAGCAATTGAAGCAACTGTTAACCAGTGCTCCAATCATGAGGATTGCAGATCCGAATGAAGACTTTATAGTGTGTACAGATGCATGCAAAGAAGGATTGGGAGGAGTCCTCAGTCAAAATGGATTCGTAGTTTGTTGTGAATCCAGAAAGTTGAAAGAGCATGAAAGGAACTATGCAACTCATGATTTGGAGTTGGCAGGCATAGTACACGCTCTAAAGAAATGGAGGCATTACCTCATGGGAAGGATGTTCGCACTGAGGACAAACCATAATGATCTGAAGTATTTGTTTGATCAGCCAACCTTGAATGCTAGGCAGAGTAGGTGGTTGGAGTTTCTTTGTGAATATGACTTTGATATCAAGCATATCAAAGGAAAAGAAAATAAAGTGGTTGATTCACTCAGCAGAAGAGTACACGAATTACATGCTACAACCATTAGCATGTACCAAACTAATATTAAAAACAGAATTTTGGAGGCTGCAAATACAGATTTGCAGTACAGGGATTTGGTAGCAAAGGTAAGATGCCGCAAAAAGTGGAGAATTACAAATTGGAAGCCGATGGAATACTTTTGTACAAGAACAGAATTTATGTACCTAATGTCCAAGACTTGAAACTTATGATTTTCAATGAAATGCATAATGTGCCTTCTGCTGGGCACCCTGGATATCAGAAAACTGTGGCAGCAATCAAGAGCCATTACTTTTGGCCAAGTATGAAGAAAGAGAGTGTTGAATACATCGCCAAATGTATGGAGTGTCAGAAGGTTCAAGCTGAGCACAGGCACCCAGCAGGGTTGCTGCAACCTTTACCCATTCCTAAGTGGAAGTAGGAAGTAGTGACAATGGATTTCATCACAGGATTGCCCAGAACCAGCAAGCAGCATGATTCAATCATGGTGGTGGTGGACAAGCTTACGAAAGCTGCCCATTTCATTCCATTAAAGACTACTCACAAGGCAGCGGATGTTGCCGACATCTTTATGAAGGAAGTGGCATGATTGCACGGAATTCCCAAGACAATTGTGTCTGACAGAGACCCGAAATTTACCTCAAATTTCTGGAAAGGGTTATTCAAGGGGTTCGAAACGAATCTGAACTTTAGCACTGCTTATCATCCTAAGTCTGATGGACAAACAGAGAGGGTGAACAGAGTAATAGAAGACATGCTAAGGATGTATGTGATGGACAAACCATCTAAATGGGAAGACTACCTACACTTGGTAGAATTCGCCTACAACAATGGGTATCAAGCATCATTGAAGATGAGCCCATTTGAAGCACTTTATGGCAGAAAGTGCAATACTCCAGTAAGCTGGGATAATCCTGCTAATAGGGCAGTAGTTGGGCCAAAGTTGCTCAAGAAAATGGAAGAGCAAATGCTGAAAATTAAGCAGAATTTGAAGGTTGCCCAAGACAGGCAAAAAAGTTATGCTAATAAAAACAGAACCCACAGAGAGTTTAAAGTGGGCGATCATGTTTTCCTGAAAGTGAAAGCCAATAGAAGTTCCCTGAAGCTGGGAAACTGCGCCAAGTTGGCAGCCAAATTTTGTGGGCCATTTGAAATCCTAGAAAGGATTGGGCCAGTTGCATATATGCTTGAATTACCTGCATCCATGACTATACATAATGTGTTTCATGCTTCATTGCTTAAGAAATATATACCTGATGCTAATCATGTAATCGATTGGAATGTGATCCGGGTGGAGCAAGAAGGTGTCCTGCAAATGCATCATGTGCGCATATTGGACAGGAAAAGTAAACAGCTCGGAATTGAGCCATAGGGCTTGTAAAGGTCCAGTGGACCTAGTACGGTCCTGAGGACACGACATGGGAGCATGAGGATGTTATGCGGGCAGAATACCCGCATCTTTTTGAAGATTTTGAAAATCTTGTTGATGCTATGTAAAAGTTGCATTGAGGACAGTGCAAAAATAAGGGGAGGGGATTGTAAATTTGTAATACCCCAAGGACGTGCCCCAATTAAGTTATGTATTGTAATCATGTTTATAGGCTGGTGAGCCAAGTGTATATAAGTTGGTGGGCTTATGTGTTATTTAGGCCGGAGAGCCTAGGTGTTAAAGGCCAGGAGCCTGATTTTTGTATATGTAATTATGCAAATCATTAATAAAATATAAACATCATTGCGTGTCGACCAACCACGAAGAAAGAGTGATGGGGGACCAAGCTTCCACAAGGCTAGGTAAGGGAGAGGGGGCTGAAAGGTTGGAGGAGGAGCTAAGCTTGAGGGCTTAAGTCCTTGGGAATAATAATTTATTATTATTTCAGAGTGGTGTAAAAGGCATAATTTTTATCCTAAGTTCCTGGAAAAAGGGAACGCATTCTCGATGGAGTGCATGCAACTTCATGGGAGACATGTGTCGGCCCAGGCACATGCAATTTAATCCAAGAATTGAGTCGTGATGGGGGGGGGTCCTCCATTCTGTCATCGGCTGTCTAAACCGTGTTGCCTCTGCATCTGATCTCTACATGCATACCTCACACAAATCTGAAACATGAAACCGTGAGACCTCTGTGATCGACCGGTGTATTCCCGTGAATTCCGTCTAGTATCTGCGTTTGGCCTCCATCATCGACCTCTGCATAATTTTCTTGTCACGCATCCTCCGTCTGAACCGTGAGAGTCTATGTTCGACCTCTGCATTGATTCCTTGTCACGCACCCTGAAAACCAGTGGCAAACCCGTGGACTGAGTCGTGTCTCCTGTGTGTCCTGTGAACCCAGTTTATCCACACTGCAAATCCGAGTTTGTGCTTAACCATTTCGGTTGTTCTCTTCTGTGAAACTTGAGCATACCGTAATTGTCTATGTCGTGTGTGTTATAATTGTGGGTTGTTGTGGCCACGCAGTCCCTTGGCTGAGTGTGATTGGCTACCGTCATTCATTCCTTGTTGAACCTTACTATTGTCCTCCTTGTGCTGGAACGGAGTTGAAGAAGTAGGTTGTCAGGCATGTGTGCAACAATCTCTCCAAGTGAGGGAGGTGGTTTTGGTTGAAGAGGCAGGTTGTCAGGCCTGTGAGCGACTCTCTCCAGGTGAGAGAGTGCGTGGAGGAAGTAAGAACTCCTAGAAGGGGTCCTGTAGCTGCCACAAAGCTTGGAGAATTCCGGTCCGGCCTGTTGCTGAAGCCCAAGGCAAGGGAGGTTCAGCAGCCAAAGGACTGTCCTGGTGACAGTGAAGGTGTATACTCCTGGGGTGGGGTAGGCATGTGGGGAATGAGAGTCTATGAGCAATAGGCATAAGTGGCTCCTGGGAGAGAATCCATCCTCATAAACTGTGTGTCTTCCTGTTGACCTTGCCTAGCCTAGGATTCCCTTGCCCAGTGGAGCTTAGTCCCAGCACGGGGGTGACCTACTACTGAGAGTGATGAGTAGCGCGGTCTAAGGCTGGGAGGTTCGTGGAAAGGTCCGCACGCAGTTGGTGGTGTTACGCCAGTTCCAAAGATAAGTATTAATTTTGTACTTAATTTATATGTGATGCATGTCTATGTCTAGAAATGTTATCATGTATTCCGTTGCAAGTTTGAATTGTTGTTAATTCTGTTTAAGTCTGTATAATAGCAGTAAATCCATGTTGAATATGTTAATTTGATTATATGCATATTCTTTATAAGTAAATATATATATTCTGCGTAAAGAGTTGCCCAGCAGTGGGAGTGATGGTCAAGGACGTTACAGGGTTGGACTTTATTGGACAGATTCCATAGGTTTCTAGTGCTGGCCATTATTGGATATTGGCAGCTACCGATTACTTCACTAGATGGGTAGAAGTCATTCCGCTCAGGACATCAACCTCTGCTGCTATTATTCAATTCATGGAGGAGAATATCCTCACCCAATTCAGAGTCCCGAGGAAGATTACAACGGACAGTGTATTCAAATCAGTTGAGTTGGTTGCTTTCTGCCTGAGGTTTGGTATCACTCTAGCCCATTTGGCTAACTACTAGCCACAGGGAAATGAATTGGCAGAATCCTCCAACAAGAACTTGATCAGGATAATCAAAAGAACAGTCGGAGAAAAAAAGAGAGCTTGGGATAGTAGTCTCAAGTATGCATTGTGGGCTGACAGAGTGACAAAGAAGCAGTCAACTAGTAAGGCACCCTTCGAGTTGGTCTATGGTGTTGATGTAGTCCTACCAATTAACTTTATGATTCCAGTCCACAAGTTGATTATAGAGTTCACTACAGATGAGGAGGCCTTGCATGGCCGATTTGATGATCTAGTTCAGCTTGAGGAGGATAGATCAAAGGCTTTGACACATTTCATTGATCATCAGAGACAGGTAAAGAAAGCCTTTGATAAGAGAGCTAAAGGAAAAGTGTTCCATGTTGGTGATTTGGTCTTGCTATGGAACAAGAGAAGGGAGAAATCGGGAGACCACAGTAAGTTTGATTGTTTATGGTTGGGTCCATTCAGTGTCCATGCTTCAGTGGGGCCCAACACCTTTCAACTTGCCGATTTGGATGGTGATGTCATGCAGCTGCCTGTCAATGGGCAGCGTCTTAAACACTTTTTCCAATGAAGGATTTAAGTCCTTCAACATTTTTGGGTACTTGTGGGCATTAGTTTAGATGTTTTGCTTTCTTCCATTTTGATCACTTTCCTTTGCCTAGTGTAGATTCCCTTGTTGCTTTCCAGTTTTCAGTCTAGACTAGATTCGCTGGCCCACTTTCCCTTTGCCAGCATGTTGTTTGAGTTGTGTTAGATTAGGACATTTCCTTGCCTGGTTTCATGCTTTCTAGGAGGACCTTCTGCTTTTCCAGAGATTTTGTGCTTTTCGGAAGCCTTTTTCTACTTGTCAGTGACCTCATGCCAAATGTTTGTGTTAGCCTAGATTGCCAATCTGGATGAGGGATCCTTTTTCATCACATGAGCATAGAGTTTAGGGGGGTAGGATGAAAGACATAGGTGATTGTGTCTGTATTTTCATCATTGCTTCACTTAGTTTTGCCATCTTATAGAGTCCCCTCATCCAGCATAGGGATATGATACCGACTTATTTGATCCACCACACATTTTGATTCTCTTTGTTCACTTCGCAATGGGGGAGGAGAGTCATCATTACTCCTTTTTCAGTAGGTTGCCTTGTATCGACACCGACACCTTATCTACAAGCAACCCGGAAGTGTTGAACACCTTAATGGTTGCAAGCCTCCTTGGTAGTCGTTTCGCACCTGACA
This sequence comes from Picea engelmannii, assembly GCA_009831015.1. Lineage (NCBI taxonomy): Eukaryota > Viridiplantae > Streptophyta > Pinopsida > Pinales > Pinaceae > Picea > Picea engelmannii. Next base: position 91,174 of record ML822409.1, read on the forward strand.
TGGTTGAGTATCATTAGGCCTTGATCAGGTGACTCTTGTCATGATTTGACTCCAGATCATTTTTCATTATGACAAAGTGTGTTTGTGCCTTAGGCCCCATTGTCATCATTGGTGGGTGACCTTCGCACTTCATAGGGGCTTACCTTATTGGCCTTTGACTAAGTGACTGCCTCTTTTGTGTCGACATCAACGCATCTACCACATAGAGCAGTGCACTAGTTGGCAAGTGGCAGCAATTTCAGTGTAGCAGCTTTCAGATCAGATTTTCCATTTCATGTGATTTTCAGAGGTATTCTGGTTTGAGTTTTATTGTTCGTCGGGCTTGACTCCATGGCCCAATGGACCAATTAATGGTATCAGTCAGCAGGTTTTATGATTATCAGTTATTTTTCGTCGAGCTTGACTCCATGGCCCAATGGACCAGTTACTGGTATCAATCAACGAGTTTTATGATTATCAGTTTGACTCCCTTGGCATCAGTTTTTCAACATCATTGGCATCGGATGGTTTTAGTTGCAAGCATGAGTTCTAGGTTCTCGAGACCCGCAAGGGATCCCGCCCTTGAGTCGCCATTTGTTGACCCCAAAATCTCACCCTTGAGATTTGGATGGTTAAAGGACCAATCTATCCTTTCAAGTTGGCATTCAGAGGTTATTCCTGATAGCACAGGACCATCATTCAGAGGCTTTCCAGGCACATTGATTCTTGTTCTGGTCAATTAGAGGATGGGTTCTTACATGAGTTGAGTTCAGGGTTTGTTTCGGTGATTTCTGAGTTATTACAGGATGAGTTTTCAATTCCATGTTTGAGTATGAGAGATTTGCAGCATTATGGGACACTTCTTACCCATGAGGATCTTATTGACCCCTCACATCACTTATTTAACAGCATATTCTTACTCCTTGTCAAATTCTGCTTCCAATGAGTATAAACCTGATGGTATTTGGACAACTTTGTTTTTTGGTGATGAGGTGGCACAGGTGATGTTGTGGCAAGGTGAGGTGGCGACCAATGTGGGGCCCACACACTTAAATTTGGGCCCTTTTCCTCCTAAAACTGGGCCCACTAAGTCGACCAACACTTGCTAAATAAAAACTGGACAAAGCAAAGAAGTTTCCCAAAGTCATAAAGCGTTCTAAAAGCAAGTAAAAAGTCAAACTGAGCAAGTTGTCTACTTTTTTCTTTTAGCTTTTAGCTTTCCATTTTTAGCTTTCATCTTTTTCCTTTTCCCAGCTTTCCCCTTTTCCTGCTTTAGCTTTTGCTTTTAGTTTTCCACTTTTTCCTTTTTCCCTTTTCCTTCCCCTCTTTCACTCATGCGACCTAACTTTCCCTCATTCCCTTAACCTAGGCAACCTATTTCCCTCCATGAGGTTCRCCCTTCTTACCTTTTTGGCCATAACTTCCTCATACCTAAGCAGTTTTGACCCAKTCGACCTCCATTCTTCTCCAGATAACCCCCASATTTGACCAGATGGCTTGGGAAAGGTTCACTCAGCCARTTTTRGCAGGCATTCATGCAGTGACACATGGCAAGTGGACAGATTGACACTTGGGCGAGGAATACTRGCTAGCTTTTTGCCCAGTTTGGAAACATCAAGGCKAATTCTTCATGCATTTAGCTATATATGCAACATTCTTCCACAATTGACAGGTTGATCACTCTATTGCAGGAGCATTACTACTCTCTCATTCTATTCTATCTCTCATTCTAGCTTTGGATTCTCAGTTTCTTGGAGATCATTGTAACAGTTCTTGGCTTTTCTCTGTGATGGAGCCATTCCTCTGATTTGACATGAATAAAGAGTCTTATTTGTTGATTTTGGCCTAGATTCTTGTTGTTGCATTGGATTTCTAACTAATTGCAGGTGTTTGAAGCTCATCCTTCACTGGGGGTTGATTTGGCACCTTTGAAGCGCTCTTCCTTCTTGATTTACTTTCTTTTTGCATTCTAATGGTTCGCTCTACTTAGGATTTTCCACCAAAATTCATCTAAAATCAATTTTTATGCAAGTTTTGGGTGAAGTTATCTAACCCTCATCCCAAAACCATCTTGTGCTTGTTTGATTTGTGTTTTGGCAAGTCAAATCTCATCCATCAAGCAGCACACCCTAGGGTAGCCTCCCTGTGGTTGGCACGCACCAGCCCAAAACGAGAGGTGTGACATCAATTGTGACCATAGGATCCACCCCGAAATTAAGCCTAGTTTGATTCCCTCAAACTAGGCTAGCTTTTTGCCCAATTTGGAAACATCAAGGCGAATTCTTCATGCATTTAGCTATATATGCAACATTCTTCCACAATTGATAGGTTGATCACTCTATTGCAGGAGCATTACTACTCTCTCATTCTCGCTTTGGATTCTCAGTTTCTTGGAGATCATTGTAACAATTCTTGGCTTTTCTCTGTGATGGAGCCATTCCTCTGATTTGACATGAATAAAGAGTCTTATTTGTTGAGTTTGGCCTAGATTCTTGTTGTTGCATTGGATTTCTAACTAATTGCAGGTGTTTGAAGCTCATCCTTCACTGGGGGTCGATTTGGCACCTTTGAAGTGCTCTTCCTTCTTGATTTACTTTCTTTTTGCATTCTAATGGTTCGCTCTACTTAGGATTTTCCACCAAAATTCATCTAAAATCAATTTTTATGCAAGTTTTGGGTGAGGTTATCTAACCCTCATCCCAAAACCATCTTGTGCTTGTTTGATTTGTGTTTTGCAAGTCAAATCTCATCCATCAAGCAGCACACCCTAGGGTAGCCTCCCTGTGGTTGGCACACACCATCCCAAAACGAGAGGTGTGACATCAATTGTGACCATAGGATCCACCCCGAAATTAAGCCTAGTTTGATTCCCTCAATCTACAACGGACCTAAAGCCTAGGGTGTCAGATTTAGCCTTAACAGGCCTTAGCAAAAATGTACCCTTCACTCAAACCAAAATCATTGATTAAGCATGTTAATCTTTTTCTACCATATTATAAGGCTTGGGTTAGGCAATTTCATCAAAATAGGGTGGTGTTGGCTGATGTCCCTAGAGGATCGAGGTAGAGGGCAAAGATTAGACAAGAGGAAAAGAGTGATACTAATGATGAGGATCCCAATATAAGTGATGGTGGAACATTGCTTGTCATTTATGTTTAGCATTTAAATGTTCTTGCTCATTTACTCATAATGCGTTCTTTAAAAATTTCAATATTTTTTTGGAATCATGGTTTGGAATCTTTAAAATATAATTTTTTCATTAAAATTTAAATATTTTATGTATTTTTTAGTAAACTGAGTCACTGAAATCAGATTGGTTCGAGTCAATCTAAGTTCGAGTTTTAAAACATTGGATTGAGCTCAAAGGATACTGTGACCATTTTCCATCAAGCAAACAAAGGGAAATCAGTTGTTTTCGTTGCCATGATTCATCTCATGAGATACATTTATTTTTGTTTGGATGTGATTTTGTATTATCCTGTCAACACTTATGACTCGGGATAAATATCATATTTCAGTATCGATGTCTAATGTACTGCTTGACATCTTATATATCAGTTTTATTTTCATACTTATGTAACAATGTGTGTGTTTGATGTTGATGTTGCTTTAGAAATTCAAAAAAATTGAAAAACAAATGATAAATTTTGTATTTTTTCAAGTTTCCCAATAATTTCCAATATTTTCCCCAATATTGTCGATAAGTTATAGTTCGGGCCCCCGGTGATAAATTCCCGATAACGATAAATGTAGCATTGCTTATGACAACTAAAGCACTTGATTTTACTCCCCAAGTCCTCCTTTCCTGGTTGTGAGGTTCACTCCTCATTCTTTCCCTTACCTTTGCTAGGTCCTTTACCTCTGCCCTTATTTGACTAACTAAATAGAGTTTGGTTCTCATAACCATCCTTCTTGCTGACCTTTGACTCCATCCGAGTCTCCTCCTAGATATGGTCATTCCAAAGCCTCTCAAAGTCAAGAAAGTTTTCCCGTGCAAATACCTTTGACAAATGGTTCCAACTTCCCATGAAGCGAGGCATCCATTTAGTGCCATGTTCACTAACTCCACATCTTCAACCTTCTTCCCAACTGCTGCAAGTTGATCACGAATCTGTGTAATCTTCATAAGGTAACTGGTGATTGTGTCTGATCTAGTCATCACTATGAATCTGAGTTTGTTCCACAATATCATCTTCTTGTTTATGCTCTGACTCTGGTAGAGATTAACCAAGGCATCGAACATCTCCTTCGTTGTTTTCTTCTCGAATACATGAGGGATCAAATGATCCTTTGTGGCATCCAAGATCATCCACTTGGCTTTCACTTCTCTCTTGTTGTAAGCTACCAACTCTTGTGGATTTGTACGTGGAGTAGCAACATTCTTGATAATATCCCAGAGATCATTCTCTTTTAGTAAGAGTGTAACCCTCACCTTCCATGATAAGAAATTCGAGGCACCATGTAATATGTCCTCAAACATGAGGCTAGTTGATACCATCTCTGAGAGCTATTGCACAAACTCCCAAATTTGAAAATTAATTTCGAAACTCTCTCACTATTGGTCCTTCGCTGCAGTTGATTTATCACTGCAAATCCTAGAGAATCTCAATCAAATAAATAAGCTCTAATACCATGTGAAAAATCCAATCCCTAGGTGACTAAAGTCCTTATGATCTCAATCAAACAAGTAGATTGTTGAATTTAATTAACACAAAAATAAATTTCAGACCAAAGAATTAATCATACAATAGTTGGAAATCAAATAGTAGAAGCATCAAAATTTATTTCACACAACATAGGTAATTACTCCTTCGAAACTAGTTTTCCATTCCTTCGAAAAACTTACATGGAAGACTCCACAAGCTGCTTAAAAAATAGCACTGCACAGATACCAAAAAACACCTTGAACTGAGCATAACAACCTGTTGGGAGAATACGGTCTGCTATACGGCTGTACGAGTTGGTTGTACGAGCACCTGTACAGTCTTGTCCTTACGAGTGTACGGATTCATAAAGTCGTGTCCGTACGACTATACGGACCTCCATATACTATACGAAACTATGTGGATCTTTGTACGGGACTGTTTGTGTTAGAATATTATAGTGAGAATAGGTTCTCTAAGTCTTAAGAACACAAAAATACTTTTAAGTTATTTCAATGAGAGAATAAGTCCCAGCCATTCATCAAGATCAGGATCCAGTGGCTGAGATTATTTCTCATCTCTTCACATGGATCAACATCAAGTATAAAAGGATATTTGGAGTTTCTATTGTATGAAAGTTGATTTGTCAAGAGGGAAGTCGATTTCCTCTAAGAAGAGTCGAGTTAGGGTCAAGGAAAAAGTGGGGCCGAGTTAGAGCCAAGACCTCATCATTTAAGAGAGATAGCATATCTCTCAAGGAGCCTGATTCTTGCAGCTAAGAATATGGTCTGGACTCTGATCCATACAAGAATTACAGCCCGATCCGCAGCAGAGAAGAGGTACGGAGGACCTGATCCGTACAGCCAGAGAGGAGTACAGAAATTGAAGTAGATTTGTACCTGCAGAAAAGTCGACTGAGGAGTGTCAAATTAATAAATCTGAGATAAGAGATCTTGTACTGATTTTTCTTGTATTTCTCTGAAAATATAAATAGAGAAAAATTTTGTTGGTTTCCTCTCCCACATTGGGGTTTTCAGAATAATCTTATGTAGCTATTGTGTGTGGTTGTTCTATATAAGATCTTGTGGATTTTTCATAGCACAAAGTGTGTATTTTCTCAACTAGTTAGTCAGATTTGAAGGTTATTGTATTTGCTGGTTAATCTAAGATGTTTATGCTCTGAAAGTTTTACATGGTATCAGAGCAGGGTTATGAGCAGCCTGATTCCTATTTTGAGTTAGAATGGTAGAAGACAGTTGCAGGGCGTGCATGTCTAGCACCCAAACCAAAGATGTTTGGTATATTGATAAAGGAGCATCCAGTCACGTGACTGGTCATAAACACAATTTCAGTAATCTTGAAGAAAAGGGATTTGACTTCAAGATCCTTCTTGGGGATGACTACATATTGTCCAAAATGGATAGGAACCGTGAAGTTTGAGAGGGAGTCATCAAAGCCTCTCTATCTTTCAAGTGTTCTCTATGTCCCAGGATTAAAGAAGAATCTTGTCATAGTATCAGCCTTAGAAGACAAGGGATATGAAGTATCTTTCAAGGAGCATAGAGCTTATATAAAGCCTAAAGACATGGGGAAAGGAGTTGAACAAATCATCGGAGTAAAAAAAGACAAATTGTACAAGCTTCAATTTGACTCACACTATGCTCTAGCCAGTAGCAGTGGTAGTAGAGATTGTGAACTATGGCACAGGAGGATGGCTCATCTTGGTCATAGGGCCCTCAAAATTTTGGGCAAGATTGTGACCGGAATGCCTCCATTCAATACAGATCACCATGGAGTATGCAAGGGATGTGCTCTTGGGAGATATATAAGAGCACCATTTCCTAAGAGTGATCATCGATCCAAGGAAGTTTTGGATCTAATCCATTCTGATATTTGTGGCCCCATGTCATCTCTTTCCATAGGGGGCAAGTTCAGATGTTACACTAGCTTCATAGATGACTTCTCAATAAAAACTTGGATCTATTTTCTGAAGGGAAAAACCTCAAAATAAGTACTCAGAAGGTTTCAAGAGTTTAAGGCTCTTGTTGAGAATCAAATCGAGAAAAGGATAAAATTCATCAGATCAGATAATGGAGGAGAGTACACATCTCATGCCTTCAAAGAATTATGTGCAGGAGCTGGAATTAAGAGGGAGTTAACTATTCCTTATACTCCTCAGCAGAACGAGGTATCTGAGAGGAAAAACAGGGCTATTGTTGGGGCAGCAAAAACAATGTTGCATGATCAGGATCTTCGAAAGTTCCTTTGGATAGAAGCTTGCAACACTGCAATATACCTTCAAAATCGAAGTCCTCACAGAGTATTAGGAAATATTACTCCAGAAGAAGCCTTTACATGAAAGAAACCAGACATTAGACACCTGCGTATCTTTGGGTGTGTTGTCTACTGCCATATTCCTACAAAAAAACGGACCAAGTTGGATCCTATGGCAGAGAAAGGGATTCTTGTTGGATACAACGAAACTTCCAAAGCTTGCAAGGTGTACATTTCGTCTAACAGGAAAACAGTGGAAAGAAGGGATGTCAAATTTGAAAAAGAAAAAGCTTTCTGGAAGTCCCATCAAGAAAAAGACGTTCTGGAAACAGAAGCTTCCTAGCAGAAGGAAGCATCATCTTCTCAGCCTACAAATACTTCCACTGATGTTTAGAGTGAGAAACAAGTAGAAGAACAATCAGGATCCTCCAAGAAGAGAAAACCAAAGTAGGCAGATCAGTTGTTGAAAGAAGCCAATGAACAGGTGAAAGCCCCAAAGACTTCAATCAGAACAAGTATACCTCCTCAGAGATACTCAAGATATGTTGCACTTATGAGCAATATTATTGAGTCAGAACCTAACAGCGTTGAGGAAGCTTCCAAGGAGCAGGTATGGAAAGACTCCATGGTGGAAGAATATGCCTCAATAATGAAAAATGAAGTTTACGAAATTGTGCCAAGACCAAAAGGAATGTTTGTGGTTAGCTCCAAGTGGATCTTCAAGATCAAACATGCAGCAGATGGCAACATTGAAAAATACAAGGCTAGATTTGTAGCTCGAGGGTTCTCTTAGCAGGAAGGAGTGGACTATGATGAGACCTTTGCCCCTGTAGCTCGCTATACCTCCATTCGAGCAGTGATATCTATTGCCACTCAGATGGGGTGGAAGATTCATCATATGGATGTTAAGACAGCATTCCTCAATGGAAAGATTGAGGAGGAGGTCTATTTAGAACAACCACAGGGATTTGAAGTTCATAATAGAGCAAGTCATGTCTGTCGACTAAAGAAGGCTCTTTATGGACTCAAGCAGGAACCCAGAGCGTGGTATTCCAGAATTGACAACTATCTCCAGAGTATTGGATTTGTCAAAAGTAATGCATATTCAAATCTGTACCTACTCAGAAGGAAAGGTGATATTCTCATTCTTGTTCTATATGTTGATGATCTGTTCTTGACAAGTGTAGAAACTCTAGTTACAAGTTGCAAGAAAGACTTGGCCAAAGAATTTGAGATGAAAGACTTGGGGCTCATGCATTATTTTCTTGGCTTAGAAGTATGGCAACAAGAGGGGGAAATTTTCCTTGGACAAGGAAATATACAGTTGAGATTCTCAAAAGATTTGCGATGGAGGACTACAAAACTATGACTACTCCCACGATTACAAACCTCAAGAAATTTAACACCTCTGAGTCAGAGAAGGTGAATCCTACCATCTATAAACAGTTGATCGGTTGCTTGATGTATTTGGTCAACACTAGACCCGATATCTGTTTTGTTGTCAACACTCTCAATTAGCACATGGTGGACCCCAGGAGAGTGCATTAGATTGCAGCCAAAAATATCTTGAGATACTTGAAAGGTACCATAGAGCATGGTCTTTAGTATGTGCAAAGAGAACAAGTCAGTTTGGTGGGATATTCAGATTCAGATTGGGCAATAAGTGCAATTGACTAAAGAAGTACCTCTAGATGTTGCTTCAGTCTAGGATCAGGGGTGATCTCTTGGTACAGCAGGAAACAAAAGTCTGTAGCTCTGAGTTCTGCAGAGGCTGAATACATGGCAGAAGTCAAGCAAGTTGTGAAGTCCTTTGGCTTCGAAAGATACTTATTGACTTGTTTACTACAGAATTGAATCCTACCATAATTTATTGTGATAATCAGAGTTGTATCAAGCTCTCAAAGAATCCAGTCTTTCATGACCGATCTAAGCATATTGAGATTTGGTACCACTTCATCAAAGACAGAGAACGGAAAGGGGCAGTAAAGCTCCAGTACGTCTCTACAAATGAACAAGTTGCGGATATTCTCACTAAAGGATTGCCAAAAGGGAAATTTGAATACTTCAAGGAAAAATTGGGAGTCATAGAGAACACTTTTCTCACTAAGAGGGAGTGTTAGAATATGATAGTGAGAATAGGTTCTCTAAGTCTTAAGAACACAAAAGTACTTTTAAGTTATTTCAATGAGAGAATAAGTCCCAGCCATTGATCAAAATCTGGATCCAATGGCTGAGATTATTTCTCATCTCTTCACATGGATCAACATCAAGTATAAAAGGATGTTTGGAGTTTCTATTGTATACTAGTTGATTTGTCAAGAGGGAAGTCGATTTCCTCTAAGAAGAGCCAAGTTAGGGTCAAGGAAAAAGTGAGGGGCCAAGTTAGGGCCAAGAACTCATCATTTAAGAGAGATAGCATATCTCTCAAGGAGCCCAATTTTTACAGCTGAGAATACGATCCGATCCATACAAGAAGTACGACCCGATCCGCAGCAGAGAAGAGGTATGGACAGCCTGATCCATACAGCCAGAGACAAGTATAGCAGTTGAAGCAGATTTGTACCTGCAGAAAAGTTGACTGAGGAGGGTCGAATTAATTCAGATCTGAGATAAGAGATCTTGTACTGATTTTTCTTGTATTTCTCTGAAAATATAAATAGAGAAGAATTTTGTTGGTTTCTTCTCCCACATTGAGGTTTTCAGAAAAATCTTGTGTTACTATTGTATGTGGTTGTTCTATATGAGATCTTGTGGATTTTTCATAGCACAAAGTGTGTATTTTCTCAGCTAGTTAGTCAGATCTGAAGGTTACTGTATTTGTTGGTTAATCTAGATTCTAAGATGTTTATGCTCTGAAAGTTTTACAGTTTGCTGCCTGAAAATGCCCCTTTCCTGGCTACCTGCTCTACTTCCCTTTCTCTGTCACTCAACTTGCTCAACTGTTCTTGTGTTTGAACTCTCTATCTTGATTTGTCTTTATAGTTTTAGATGAGACCAAAACCCTAATCTATTTCTGAGATTACCCCTAGTCTAAGTCATGCATGCAAAAAATACACTTTTTAGACTCAACTACTAAAAATAAGACTTTCACTTTTTAACTAAAGTGAATTCCAAAATAAAATTTATTTTTCAAAAATAGAATTACTTTTTGAAAATAGAATTACTTTTTGAAAATAGAATTATTTTTTGAAAATTACTTTTCGAAAATATCTCGAACTTCTTGTCACATGCTCACACGGAAACTGTGCGGAAGTTCCTATCCAAGCTATAATTCTCAACATCTACAAGTCTTGAAGCTAGTCAAAATTCTTCAAACACAAAATTTGATTGTGGTTGGGGATTCAGAGAATATTATTAGGCATATGGTATTGGGCACTAATCCTCTTGATTCTAGGTTGGCTTTTGTGTTTGAAAGGTTTAGGCAAGCTATAATCCCAATCTCCAATGTGAATTTTTATCATGTTCTGCGGGAAAATAATTCCATAGCGGATCAATTCACCAATAAAGTTACTTTAGGAAAAGAGGGAGATATAGTCATTAATGGTAAGGCCTATCATCAACCCATTCCATGAATTTGAAGGATAAACCACGTAGCTCTCAAATAAATGGACACATGGCCTGTTGAAATGATGGCAGATCATATGACAATCAACTTAATGTGGAGTGACCTATCCCTCCCTGTCACATGCTTAGATTCATTCCCTCGCATGATTATGAATCATAGCACCAAATTTGGCACAAACATTATGGGATTATGGCATCGTGGATAGATTTCTCCGTGTGGTGTTCTATGTATCCAGGTTTGCGGTTCTGGCCGATCGCCTTTGGTTTGGCAATTTGGACATTGGCATAGCTCCTCCTTCTTGCTGGACTTTCGAGTCTTCATCCCTGCCTTTTTCTATAGATTTGGAAGGTTCGTGGTTGGTTTCTGAATTCAACTTTGAAGAATACACCCCTTCTTCTTCTGGATGGGATTTGGCTGCAATTCTGGGAGATACACCTTTCTGTTCCGGGGACTCTGATTCTTTGAAGATTTTCTGGTTTACTTTAGAACCCTGGTTAGTTTTGACAGAAGTCTCTAGTATCAGTCAAGGAACCGAGTTGTTCTGTGGGTGGCTTTTATACTCAAAGGTTTTCTTCTTAGAGCAAGTGGAGTGGTTCTCTTCTAGCTCTGGTCTCAGCATTGACCATTGTATTTGTCTTTTTGGTCACACACTATATATTTCTTAAGTGTTGTGAAATTCGTAATCGCTCTTTTGGCCTGGCAGTTTTGGTATTCTAGTTTATTGTACCCAGATGTGCGGTTTGAAATTCTTCTATCCCCACATGGATTATCGAGAACTCCAAGACATCCAACGTGCATTGAGGAGGAACAAGGACCTGATTGAAGGAAATCGTAGCTTGCTTCAAACAGCACCAAAGAAAATTCAAGAGTGGGATACTAGTGTAGCCTTCCAGATTGAAATCATAATGGGGACCTTGGTGCAACAAAAATGCCAAATTAACGCAGTGGAAATAGAGTGTGCATCACTTCGAAGCATGGTGATAAATTTGATACAGGGGAGCAATCTGGAACTTCCAACTTCAGTGAATTCAAACTATGGGAAACTCATGGAGGACACTACAGTGCACCAGCTCCCAAAAAATAAAAATTTGAACATGCAGGTGATGGACCCAGTTAAGGAAGCAGCGGATGAAGCTGCCAGCAGACACGCCTTTTGCTAAGTTTGCATGTTTAACAAAGTAAAAAGGATTTCAGGCTTATTTTGTAGAAGTTATACTTTTAGGTACTTTTTGAAAATATTGTATTTGAAATTGCTTATAATGCACAGCTATATGTTGACTCTACGTTCTTTTTTGGACTGTAGTTTTCTATTAAGAAACCAAAATTTTGATGTATTTCCGCTGCAAGCTTTACTGCAACTTTTTACTTAATATATAATATCTCCCAGTTATGGTTAAAAAAAAGATATATCTTACAACAACTAGACCAGACATAACTTTTGCAGCAAAAAGAGTGCTTGGGTATATCAAAGGTGCCTCGCAGTTTGGTATTGTACTCGAGAAGAATGATAATTTCATGTTGAATGGTTTTTCAGCGGACTGGGCAGGTTATATGGACAAGAGAAAATCTACAACAGGTTACGCTTTTACTTTTGGTAGTAGAATGATTTCATGGGCAAGTAAAAAGCAAGCTTCAGTGGCTCTTTCAACAACAGAAGCAGAATACAAAGCAACAGTTGGTGCAACATGTGAAGCAGTATGGTTCCTAGGATTTTATGTGATTTGAAGCTTCCACAAATGCAGCCAACAACTTTACAATGTGACAACCAAAATTTGATCAATATGACAAAGAATCCAATCTATCATTCAAAAAAAACATGTCGAAATTCACCATCATTACATCAGAGAACAGGTGCAGAACAAAAAATAGAACTGATTTACTGCAGGTCCCAAGATCAAATAGCAGACACCTTCACTAAGGCACTCAGCAAGAATAAGATCGACAGATTCCAAGAGCTGTTAACACTAATGGAAAAAGAAATAAACATTAAGACAGGGTGTTAGACATTGTAATTTTTATTTTTTCTATGGATAATAAATGTGATGTATAAGTGTAATGTTGTAATGTCATAAAGTGAGAAATAAGTCATACGTAATAAATGGCATTTAAGTTAATATTATTAATGAGATTAGGTGAGCAGTTCCTAACAAGAATGATGGAACTTGATTAATAGATATATATACAACGCCCTTGTTTGTAATTTTGAAGCTCATTGATATACCACATATCTCTCTTTCTGTCTCATTTGTCTCTGTACATATTCTCCCATACTTTAGTTGAACAATTTTCCTTCTTTGGATGAGATTTATTTGGAAAAG